>JAKZAN010000123.1:0-94317 GCA_023053545.1 Lepidurus packardi
CCCAACCCCAACCCCAACCCCAACCCCAACCCCAACCCCAACCCCAACCCCAACCCCAACCCCAACCCCAACCCCAACCCCAACCCCAACCCCAACCCCAACCCCAACCCCAACCCCAACCCCAACCCCAACCCCAACCCCAACCCCAACCCCAACCCCAACCCCAACTCAGGCCACGTCATGGAAAAATATGCTCAAGAGAAATAGCGTCTGCGCAAAAATGGTCAGCAGAAAAAGGCAGCAGCCAAGGCAAAAAGAAGAAGCATGATACTTTATCTGTGGGCTAAAAAACTAAGCCTTATGGTCCAGAATCTCACCGAAATTCAAGGAGAACTCCCTGGCTATGGCAAAATATCCAAGGTCAACAACAACTATAGAGGAAACGTCCCAGACTCTGCCTTCCTCGAAGTCGAACGCAAGAAACTGGCCAATATGATGAAGCTGTACTAGGGCAAGAGGGAAGTCCTGCGAGGGCTGGCCAAGATCCAGGAATTGAAGTCATTCACGGATCGCTGCCTGCCAGAAAATAAGAGGCTACAGCCAGTGATGGACGATGAGTCTCTGAGAGTGGTCAAGCGCCAGAAACTCACTAAACTCCACATGATGGACACCTTCTAGCTCATCGATCCTGACAATGAGATCAAAACCGAAAATAATTTGTATACGATCGCTCTATTTAATGTGGAACCACGGCTGTTGCCTCGCTACTCCCTCTACGCCATGATCTACATCCAGCTGCTCAAATTCTCCATGCTATCACCCGAGCACGCCGAACCCATGACAGAACTCATCCAGCTCTTTATCGAACTTAGTCGCAAATCTGTATAGACTGATCTCTAGATGCTCTCCACCGAGGTCTTTCTGCAGATGGCCGAAATGTATCTGCGTGGTGAAAAATGGGTCTGGGGTCCTCTTTCTCAAGGGATTCCAAACTTCTCTGCTCAGGGTTTTGGCCTGCTTAGTGAGACTGAAGAAGGCGGAGAGGGCAAGAAGAGGAAGCTTGTCGATCGCAGACAATACTTCTTGTCGAAGTAGAGTGATAAACCCTTGGAAGAAGATCAAGATCAGAAGTATATGTACAATGTATACGAAGATGTGCCGATTCCCACAAAAAAGACTGCACTCTTCGACCCTAACGACAGGCTTCACATGCAGAGGACGCAATAGCGCAGAATGGTGAATTTGCTGCGCGAGCCGGACGCACACATGGTGCATCGGAAGGGCATCCATGTGGAGTATGAGAAGCGCATCTCCGAAAACGAGGAGCTAGTCAAAGAGAAGGTTAACCAGCAGGTGTAGAAGTATGCTAACCATAATTAGGAAGAATTTCTGTATGAGACAGGCATTGAGAAAAATGTGTGGTATCGGCGAGTGGCTGGCAATGAGACTACAGTGACTGTGCAGGATGCTGCTCAATATGTGGAGAAGGAGTCAGAAGGGGAGTCACAAGGAATGGGAATATCTGCGAAGATGCCACCGAAGAGTAGCATGCTGGGCAGTGGGAGTGGGTTCCGAGCGAGCAAGGTGGACAATGCAGTGCAGAGGCAGATCGAGAAGCTGAGACAGTTTAAGGAGCAGAGTAAGTTTTCTGCGACGACATGAGAGTCACCCAAGCCTTGATGGACTCTGCATTTTTATGGATTCCAACTCCATTATTATCAATTCATAAAATCAGGTATTCAGAAATTCCACTATCGATTTGTACCCTATTTAATACACTCTTCTGCTACAACACTATATGCCAACACAGACTTTCAGGGTAGGGATATTTTAAATATGGCTTAAGCACTGGCTCCATCAGTTCTTGGCAGCAGGTCTCACAGCTCTGGGAGCTCTTTCTCTCTTCTCCCCCTTGGGCTGTTCAGTCTGGCCTTCAGCCTTGGGGACCTCAGCGGCACCCTCAGCCTTAGTCTCAGCACCCTCCTTTCTCTCAGGTCTTTCTCTTCTGGGGGGCTTGCCCTTGTTGTCCCTTCTGTTGCCACGAGCCTGTCTGTCTCTCTTAGGCTGGTTATCGGCAGTCTTGTCCTTAAGGTGTCCCTTCACGCTGGCGACGAATCCTTCACCGAACTTCTCGGTCAACATGGCGAGGGTCTCAGTGTCGACTTCTACCTGAGGTGGTTGTGAAATGTTGAGGGGAATTGTTGATGGATGGGGGGAGTACCTTCTCGATGGAGATCTCGGAGACGGTGGGGACCCAATCGAGTCTTCTTTCTCTCTCCTCCTCCTGGACCTTGAGGGAGATGCCCTTGACGGGGCCCTTCTGGATTCTCTTCATGAGATGGGTGGCGAATCCTGCGATTTTGTTTCTGAGCTTCTTGGTGGGGACTTGTCCGACTTCGCTGAGGATCTTCTTGTTGGTGTGGAAGTCGTTGGTGAGCTTGAGGTAGTATTTCTCGAGGAGGACCTTGGCGCCTCTCTTGATGGTTTTGGTTCTGACTCTGCCCATGTGCTTGTTGTTATTGTTATTATTCTATCCTGTATATCAAAATATATTTATTATCCTTTCACACCTCCCTTCCTCACGTATCAACCCTATAATCACCCATTCCCTTCCATCTTCTGCGTCCCCAGCACTCGCTTCACCACTTCCACTTCCGAGTTGTCCGCGATGTACATGTCCAGGTGCGTGCTGTCGAATGGGAAGTCACACTATACTCAACTTATACTCGCTCTCATTACCTGCAGGTTGCTGCACACGAACATCTTTTGGTGCTTGTTTATCGATTTGGGCTTTACAGCGGACTCGCATTTGGGACACCTTAGCTTTACACGCTCTGCCTGCTTCGGGGCTGCTGATCTGGGGGCGTCTTCGGATTTGATGGGGTTGTCCATTTCCGGATAGACTTGGAGTATAGTTGGATTAGGATTGTGAGTAAGAATTAGCGACTATAATACAAAAGATCCCGCACTCTGCCTCTGTTCGGCTGTTTACGCCCATGTTTCTGCTCGTCCTCTTCCAAAAGTACCTTTGCTTGTCTGCTGAGCTCCCGCACCTATCTTCTGATTCTTCTCTTCAATCCAACTAGTCTTAATCTTCAGAAAAAAACAAACTTAGATCCCCAAAAAACTCAACATCTCCACCGTCTTCAACCGAGAAGAAGAATACAAGAACACCACCCACAACTCCAACTACCACGCAAACTCATGCGCACCCAGACTCCACAGTTTCCAATCCCTGCTCTAAGCAAAGGTTATTGATCTCGACAAGCTCACCTCCCTCGCCTGGAACGGCATCCCCCAAAGTACTCCATCTCTCCTCATTATACATCAGAATACAGGAGCCTCACATGGAAACTCCTCCTCAAATACATCCCCACCAACTCCGAAGCTCGTGAAATCACTCTCCGGCGCAAAAGGAAAGAATACTTCCAAATGGTTGACCTCTACATCCTCAACCCGACCCTCCAGCCTGGCACCAAATAAGAAGATGCATTCCGAATCGTCAACGCAGACGTTGAGCGTATACTTCCCGGAAATCCTCTTTTCCTCAACTCCAAAATCAAAAGCCTACTATCTAGGGTGCTGTATGTATGGAATATGCGACACCCTGCTTGCGGCTATGTCCAGGGCATGAGCGATATAGTTACTCCCTTTGTCATTACTTTCATCGCAGACTACGCCTAAATTGATTTTACGGATATAGAGATCGGGAGGCCTGTTGCGTTAGAGCACATAAAAGACGAAGTGTTTGATGTCGTGGAGGCAGACTGCTACTGGTGTTTGTCTAAGTTCTTGGACCCTATTCTGGACAACTATACCCCCTCCTGGCCAGGGGTTGTAAAATCGTTTAGCGTTGTCAAGTAGGTGGTGAGGAGAGTAGATGCTGGGCTGCTGAAGCATTTAGAAGCAGAGAATATCGACTTCTACCATTTGTACCTGAAGTGGGTGAGTTGTCTGCTGCTGAGGCAGTTCAGCCTGCGAGTCAGTCTTCGGCTGTACGACACCTACGTGGCTGAGGCTTATAACTACTTCGGAGTGTGCCAGTTTCTGGCAGCAGCGATTCTACTGAAGTTTTCTAAGAAGTTCAAAAAACTGGGAATGGAGGAGATGATGGGTGTGCAGCAGAACATGCCTACAAAGTCCTGGACCGAGCAGGATCTGACCATTCTGATTTCCGAAGCCTATGCGTATAAAGCACTATTTGGGAATTGAACTATTGTGTCCCATCCATTGTCTCGAAGTCGATAAAAACAGGACAATTAAATCAGTCTGAAAAAACATAGAATCAAGCTTAAACCTCAGTAATCCACCGGATTCGCTTCCCGTCGCTCCATTCCCCCGCACGCACTTCGCCCTTCGCACTCACATATTCTCCTTTGCCGTGCTGCTTCCCTTCGACCCAGTTTCCGATGTATTTTCTGCCGTCTGCCCACTCGAAAACGCCGAAGCCGTGCTTCTTGTCGTTGAAGTAGTCGCCTTCGTACTTGCGGCCATCGTTCCACTCGATGCGTCCTTTGCCATGCATCTTGTTGTGTTCCCAGTAGCCTTCGTAGGTTCTATTTTGGGACCATACATAAGTTCCTAGAAGTCATTTGAAGAAATAGAAGAAAGTTATCCAAGTGATTTTGTACCAAAGCCGTGGATCTAGTTGTTCAGGAATTCCCCTTTGTAGTAACTCCCGTCCAGGAACTTTAGGATTCCCTGCCCGTTCTTGGCTCCATCTCGGTACTAGCCCTCGTACCGCGCCCCATCCAGCCACTCCTCCACTCCCTTACCATGTTGCTTGTCGTCTTTCCACTCTCCAATGTATTTGGCTCCGTTAGAGTGTTTGTAAGTCCCAAACCCATTGGCTTTGTCGTTGAGCCAACCCCCTTCGTACTCGTCGCCATCTGAATGGTAAAGTGTGCCCTGCCCGTTGGCCTGGTTATTCTTCCATTCACCCACGTATTTGCTGCCATCGACCCAGACTTGGGTGCCTTTGCCGTGCCTCATACCCTTCAGCCACTCCCCTTCGTAAATGATGCCATTGTCCAGCTCAATCTACCCCAGAAGTACTACTCTGCCTTCTTCGTTAAAAGTTGATTTGATGAGTTAATTATCCTTTTCAGTTTTGCCGCGAATGATATCGTTATGCCCTCTGGTTTGGCTACTGCCTAGAGGTGACTTTTCATGGTGCTGGGTCGAGTCCTTTAGATTCTTATGGGAAGGTTCGTCATCACGCTTTGAACTTGAGATTAGGGGTTTAGACCCTTTAGAGCTGTCATCCAATTTCTTCTTTGAGGCGGCGTTGGAACGATTTATATCTTATTTATTGTTTATCGGGGCAGTGCTGCCGTTCTACTTATTAGAGTCTGATGGTTTATTGATTTTGGAGTTGTGAAGGCTATCCCTGGGCTGTTTCTTATTGGATGGGTGGGGTGTATCCTTGCTAGAGTTAGGGCTGAACTCGCCCTTCGCAGCAGCCTCTGGCAGGACGGTTCTATCGTTTTATTATTTTTGTTCGGTTTAAATTTTGGAGAGCGAGGTGGCGCCTTGGGGTTTTTCGGAGACAGAAGGTGTGTCTTGGTGGTGGTTGGGGTTGAGTTCCTTATTGATAGCGGTGTCGTCGAGACTGATTTCGATGGGAGGAACGGAGGGTTTCTGGACTTTGACGCAGACGGCGATGCAGTTGCCCATGATTCGGGTGTCTGTGTGTTGGGTATAATGTTAGGGTTGTTCTAGGATTGTGATTATAGAAAATTAGGCCCTGATTTGGAAATAGAATAAACTAATTCAATCAAGAACAAACAATACTTACTCAGACGGATCTGCAATCAACCTCGCCATCGAGTCATACTGGAGTCTTTGTTCTGGCTCAGTTTTCATCCCTATTCCTCGGACTTGTCTCTTACTCCTTCTCTAATCCACAACACCACTCCTACCCTCATATATACACTCCAAATCAGTCACTCCTCATTTTTAACCCTCTGCATTCCGATGTTGTTGCCCCTCCTCACTCTTCTTCAGCACTTCTGAATAACTGTCATCTGTCCGCGTCACCAATGTCTTGAAAGGTGTTGAACTGCTGCCACTCTCCTTTACCATATCGACCACGGGTGTTATGGTCATCTGCCTCCCCAGAACTGGCAACCCATTGGCCTCCTCCAGAAATTTTTTCAGGTGCTCTCGATTTCGGAATTTTACGACAGCAGACCCCCTGTTTTTACCGTCAGAGTGGATGGGCATATCAATTTAAGATACTTCCCCGAAATCTTCGGCTATCCTGCGCACCTCTTTTTCAGTGAGTTCGGAGTCGATGTTGAAGACTCGGGCAGCTTCGACCGTTTCGAAAGGTGCATGTGTGGAAGTGAAGGTGCGCAGGACCACTCTGCTGGGCTCTTGCGCCACACTCTCTTGCAAACTCTTCTTATCGACAAACTCGATCACAGCTTTGCCTGAGTTTTTGCCAAGTCTATTGTAGATTATTTGAAGAGCCTTAATTCTGGTGCCTGCCGGGTCAACGTGTTTCTGGAGGTCGGACTCTGTCCAGTCGTAAGGCACCTTATGGCCGATAGCGATGAAGCCGAGGAGGGATATTTTGGGCTGAGTGCTGAAGCGGAACACGCATCTCCTGAAGGCAGCAGAAAGGGTTGTTAGCATAGGAACAGTCTTAAAATGTGATGGAATAGCGCAGGATTTATTATGCTTTTTAAACTATTATAAAGCGGCAGTATCCTTAGCAATGCAGGTAGTCTCTGCCACCTTTGATGGAGAAGATTACGGCGTCGACACTGACGGCTACGACCTGGGAAGACTTGCCGATTGCTTCTAAGTGACTTATACCTCTTCGGATCGCCAATCCCGCCAAGAAGCCTAAGCCTACATTTCCAATTGCGCTGCACATCAGAATTTTGTGCCTTGGGTTTTCTCGCTGCTCTGCACTCGTCTCTCTAAAAACCCCCAGAACAACTTGCATAGGAAGAAAGCTCTGGCTATGTACGTGTCGAGACATGTCCACAAGATCTTTGAGAAACCAGTCCCTGCAGGGGGCAATGCCTTCAGATAGTCTCTTCTCAAGACCTACCAAGAGGGATTTCGCAAAGTAATAGTCAGTAAGGCCCTACCCCATAACGAGATCCTTGTGCTCTCACAAGGTTATGCCTCTATGCTTATGCACTCCCTCACTTTACCCCACACCAAAAAGCGTATCCTCACTCTCGCCAAGGATGTCGCAAATAACCATCTTTAATCTCCTGACATGTTGTGTGCTTTATACTAAGTTCTGGCATTCATGCTGAAAGCTGAAGGACAACAGATTATCACCGACTTGCATCGTGACTTATTCCCAGACTTGGTAAAGGTAGCCTTGAGGCTGCAGACTCATTCTCTGAACCAACCATAGGAGGAGGTGATCAAGCTTCAGCTGAATCTAGCTCTACAGGCTGTGGAGAGGGTGATGAAACTGTGTACAGACATCGGTTACGAGTCTATCATGGCAGCTATGCTGAGATTCTAACCTTTGATGAGACTCCTCCAGGATCTTTTCAGGGACTTCAGAAACACAGCAACTTACGAATTGTCTTTGAAGATCCTGAACGGTATATTGAATGCAGACCAAAAATTCCAGTCCTAGCATAATAGAATGCGAGAGAAGTACTACCAGATTGCTACGAAGCACTTCGAGGGCATCATGGAGAAGCTGTACAGCCTAGCGGCCATTAAGAGTATGGGTGCTTCCAGAAGCATTCTTTTGGAGAGCCTCAACTTCACGCGCCTTTATTTTAATTCAGGCCCTTACACCGAACTGGAGCTAGTGCTGAAACACCGGAACGCCCTCCTTTTCGACATTATCTTGCCTCTGTTGCTGCCCATGCATGATCAGAGTTGTACCGCTGCCGAAGACCCCGAGGAGTATCTAAAATCCAGAGACTAGATTTGTTTCGCACAAACTAAATCTGATACTCCCTAATGTAGAGCAGCCCAGTGTCTTTAGATCATTTGCGACAAGATTGATGGTAGCCTCACTCTCGTTTCCCACTTGTGCCTATATGTTTTGCAGACTGCCGCAGGAACATACTCTGAACCAGACCCGGCCTACTCCAACAGCGTATTCTGCCAAAAGAGCAAGTAGGCCCAAGTAGACTTAGTTCTTCTCACCATCTCAATACTTTGTTATGCTATCGCCATCAGGACAGACATCCTGTAAAAGCTCGAGCAGCATATCCTTTGTCACCTTAACTATTACTTCGATATTCAGAAGGATCCTCTGTTGAACGTGCAGTTCTGCTTCATGTATGCTTGCTTTGCAGACAACCTGTTCCAAAACCAGCCTTAGGTGGCCATCTAAATCCTCAAAAAGTGTGTACTGAATGCTCGTGATTTGAATTGTCAGACGGTAGTCCGAATTCAAGCCTATGATACTATCAAACATTTGGTTTGTTATGAAAAGCACGCCGACCTACTCGAGCCAGTTGCCGTTTCCCTCCTGATGGAAGCTCTGCTCAACTTCCAAACTGTGGAACCCATTCTCGCTCTTGAGTTGGTCGATACGCTGTTCTGCTACTTTCTGCCCGCCCTCATCAACGATGGGGTTTGTGTCAGAAAATCTATAGAAGTTATTGGAGAGCGTCTCTGCGTTTTGAAAAGAGATCAGCTGGAGGCCAAATGTTTCTAGTGGTTTGCCATGGTGATGCGTCGCGAAAAACTGGCCCCGTACTGGCCGCTAGCTCTGTAGAGATTAGAGAATCTTATTGGAGTTCTCGGCCCTCGCCTCGGCAGCTACACCTACTTTGACTAGCTCACTCACATCTTCAATTCCTTCATCTCACGCACTCAGACAGTCCCTGATAGCACTGCCAAACTACTGGGCTGCGTCGACTGGAAAATAGATCTGGGCAACATTCGTTCTCTATTCAAGACCTTCAATCTGACCATTGCTTTTACCAAAAACTAAGAAATATTGAAAGGAACGTTCGAACTTCTTGTTTTAGGACTCGATAGCACACTGACTCCGATGGGTCCCACGAACCCTCTGCAAGCCACCGTCTTGATACACTTGTTTTTGCAGTCCCACTTTGGCCTGCTGCCGGCTGATGCCCTCAAAATACTTTTCGAAAGGACTTGGAGGATGGCTTCGACCGAGTATATGCGCCGAAAGGAGAAACTCTATGGTTGTCTCCTCCTCGTTTTTGTGGTCTCGATGAGCTCCAACCTGGAGTTTACATATAAACTGCTCTAATCAATGGGAATCTGCGAACAGGTCCTCCAAGCGGTGTCCTAACACTCCAACTTCTACGACACTGTCTACGATGCTAATCTCTTCATAGTTCATGAACTAAGAATTTTGAGAAACCCTAATCTAAGCAAGGAGTACATCGCCAAATGCTTGAGCATGATCGTGACCCTACTGTACAGGCTATACTAGGCTCAGAATCTGGCTAGAGACTTCGACAGCAACACCGAGAGCAGTTAGTAGAACGAAGAGAAAGAGAAGACACTAAGGAAACTAGCCAACAAAGATACTCTCGTAAAATATATCATACGGACAGAAGATAAAAAAGAGATGGACGAGTTCAACCTGTTCAAGAGGTTCATTAATGATGCTAAACAGTCCCCAGCAGCCATCGAAGAGTTGAAGACAGTCGTGAGCAGTCTCCCTGCGCAGGTGTCTAGATTCTTTAACCAGACTCTGCTCAACCTGGAGACCGTGATCGCTGAGGGAGAGAGAACCGAGACCCGCAGGATTCTAAGGATCGACAGGCAGGCTTGATCCGTTAAATAAATATCAATATGAGATTGAGTCTATATTAGATGGATCCTCAATATACAAGTCATAATTTTTAAACATTGCGCATTATGAGTGCATTGGCCTCGGCACGAAGATTCGCATGTTCTGGGATCAGAACTTGCAAGAAGCCTAGCTCCGTGAATAGAAACTCCACTTCTTGCTTAAATGCCTCGGCAGAAGTCACATCGCTTACAGGGATGTTGGCAGCCTTCCCCAGATACCTGTCGAAGATTTCTCTGTCGAAAATACGCTTCATCGTGTGCTCGTCGAAGTACTCCTGGAGGATATTGTGCAGAGTGCGTGTGTTTTAGACGATCGCCACACTGCCTTTGGACGGGGTGGACTTCAGGTTGATTTCATCCAGTGCCTGTTGGATCTTCAGCTGCAGGATAGCACGCAGCTTCTTGATGATCTACGTATCGTGGGCTGCTATATTATCCAGCAGACGCGTACAGTCTGCGACTTTGATCCTCTCAGATATTTTCTGAACCAGAAGCGACAACAACTGCAGGCAGAGAGAATTGAGAGCGAGATGACGGGCAGTTATGTTCTTGCTCTTGATCTTACCGAAGACCACAGCCCCAGCACCGATGATGAGCTGGCAGCAGTAGCTGTGGTAGAATCTGCATAGGTCGGAGATCTTGACTGCCACATCCTCTTGGAGGGTCGGGAACGACTAGCTGAAGCGTACATACTCCTCCAAGATCTCAATCAGCAGCAAAAAGGCTTCGTTGACTTTGTAGACTTTACCACTGATGATACATTAATTCTTGATGAGTTTTAGATTCAGCTTGTTTTCTCTGTCCATGATGTCATCC
This sequence comes from Lepidurus packardi, assembly GCA_023053545.1. Lineage (NCBI taxonomy): Eukaryota > Metazoa > Arthropoda > Branchiopoda > Notostraca > Triopsidae > Lepidurus > Lepidurus packardi. The sequence continues at coordinate 10,525 of JAKZAN010000123.1, forward strand.
TGCCGCATCATCCCTGAACGTTCCTTTCTTGAGTGATGTGCATTTCGGTCTACAAACAGACTCGACTCAAACAGGACAGTCGTCTGCACATTGCTTCTGCGTTGTTGCCAGGACTCCCCAGATAGCAGGAATCCGATAGGGTCATAGAACTCAGTGGGGATGTCCGCTGCCTGCCAAGTGTCGTCTTCGAGTGCCTGTTTGAGCTCGGTCCCTACGATATATTTGTGGAGACTTCCTAAATAGGCTGTCAGGAACTAATTTTTGTAAGTGGTCAGCAAGTGCGCATTGATCTTATTCCGAAGCACGAAAACTCTGTCACGGGACACACAGTCTTGCGGCACGTTAATCTTTAATAGATGCGCGATATCGCTCTCAAAAAACGACTACCAAAGCTAGAGCACTGACACAAAACTCCTCACCCTATGGTAATCGGATGTCCCATCGATTCTCCGCATGTTGCAGAGTTGGATGACTTTCTAGAGGCTTATTTTGACTGCAAATAGTTGGATGTTGAACACCCCCTCAACTACATTAGCGAGGCGAGCTTTGTCCGGCTAGTTGTCAGGTTTTTAGGAAAGCAAGTATTTAAGGATCTGACTGCAGACAGAAAACAGCCTCGCCAATCTCTTCCGGAGCAGGGTGCTTAGGTAGTCAACAACTCTTCCTAAAAAGTCAATGGACATCAGTTCCAGGAGATCCCCAGGATTCTTAGACTGGGGTTGCTCATCGATTTCGCTCAGCTTCTAACTACAGAACTTCTGCATACTCTCGACGATGGTAGTGAATAGTTCACTGTTATTCTGATCAAGCCGTGCCTTGGTTGGTCCAACAGCCAAGTCACCATTACGCCACCCATTGGCTACGATATCCACGATCTTTCTCTCGACAGCAGCATCGAAAAGGTTCTTTTAGTCATGGGTGGGCATCTATTCCTCAAGAATAACAGTTGTGTCATTGCCTGGAATGGCGGAGGTGACGAGGTCGTTCCTACTGGCGAGACAGTCCCAAAACTAGTTTCGATACTGGGCACCTTCGACCACATACTGAAAGGTTTCTTCTGAGAAGTTTTCTGTGAAATCACGTTTAATAAGAAGTTCGCACTCCTAAATCTTATCGTCATAGTCTTAGATGCTGAGGAGGGGTTCCATTTCAGTCCTGTTATCACGCAAAGATTGGACCATGCCTAGGCAGAAATCCTTATCACTCGAAATTTTAGATTTGATGGTAGCCTTGGCAGTGTGGATGAGTCTGAGCTTCATGGCGGTGTCAAGTAGTTTCTGGATATTGGCCCTCTTGTCTTGCTTGTTCTTTATGACAATAGCTTTCTCGACGAGTTGCTTCTGCATTATAGCATTGATCTTACGTATTTATGCTATGCTAATTAGGTTCTACTTCAGGAGCAGGTCCATGGACTCGATGGTCATTAGCACGGAGATGAACTCATCGAAGCGACTAGTCACTTGGTTGAACAGACAGATCTCCACTTAGTCGATGTACTCGTACAGTCGATCTTGAGCATCTTAGGATTTGCGTTTCTGACGGCTCAGCAGACTGAAGTCTAGAGCGTCGTCAGAGTTGAAGTAGTGTGCTGGGATATTGCGATAACACTTTTCGAGTAGTTCCATTTTGACAGAGTTTGTAGTGACTGAGCGGGAGGTATTGCCCTTTTTGCCTTTCATTTTGCTGATATCCTTTGGGATTTTGAGCAGGTACTATTCGAACTCGCTAGTGTCAGACGTGTTGTTGTCGCGCCTTTCGAAGAAACCCGCGATGCCGCCGCTCGAGGCTGAAGCCTTGCTGGTAAGGGTATCGTCGGTGTTTTTAATGGTATCGGACTTGATGGCAGTGTTGGAGCCGAACATATTGAGGAACTTGTTAAAGCGAGAAGAGAGGTCTTTGCCACTCATGGTTATTATGGAGGAGCGGAAGTGGGCAGGAAAGTCGAAGGGGGGAGAAAAGCGAGGAAAATAGTAGGGAACTGTTATAATGTAATGAATTTGACTGATGCGTATTGAATAAGGGATTGTTCCGAAAATGGACTCATCTACACTGCACCCAGATTATAGAACTCTAAAGATGTCTATCCACTCTATACCAAGTTATGGAGACCCTGTTTCAACGCTAAAACGCCCCCGATCTAATCTTGCCTTTCGGGAGAACGGTACTACTGATGTAAACCTTACGGAATTAAAATATGTAAAAAGCCAGTAACTAGTTTTGGTTCAACAGCCTGAAAAGCTATCAAGTATACTGGATCGGAAGAAGTACAGGAAAATAAAGGAAATAAATACTCTACCATTTCTGATCCTACAGACGCTACCTTCACTCCACTCTCTTCATGAAGTACTTCAATAGATGCAGGATGTCTTCTTGTATTAGCTCCAAAGGCGCCAGTCTCAGATACGACTCCAGTTCCGCCATTTGCACACGCCCATTCGGTTTCCAGCGGTAGTAGTACAGGAAATGTTGCTGGTTGCTAAAGTTCATACTATGGATGCAACGCAGGTAGATCACTCGTGCTAGCACCCTCAGGGCCGGCTCCTCACTGATTTCCTTGACCCTTATCTGCTGGTACAGATCCCGGTAGATTTTATTAAGTACTTTGTTTAGGATAGGCTTAATTTCCGAGAACTTGCACTGTCCTCCCGATAGATGCTTCAGGTGGAGCTCTGCGTCTAGGAATTTGGAATTTTCTGCTTCTGACAGTTCTCTCTAAAAAGCCTGAAGCGTGGCCCTCCTCTCTTTCCCCAATTCCATTAGTAACGCTTCCATATCCGGGCTGCAGCTGGTCGGTTCTTCCAGTCGATGCGTGTTATACAGAGCGTAGGACGCGTAGTTTATCACGTATCCGATAAATAGTCTTTCCCCGACATCCAACTTGACTCCATACCGTAATGAGTCCAAATCCCCAATGAGAGCGTAGACGAAGTCGGATAACTATAGACTTTTCCATTGGGGAGCTTCAACGCTGAGGTTTGTATGAGACTGTATTCTGAGCTGGCTATATGTTCTGATGGCCTTAAGGACACTCTTGGGGAGGAAGGCACTGCCTGTTTTGAGCTGTATGCAGCTGAGAGGGTTGAGTTTGCCACAGATTTCGCTGGGGACGTTAGCGTCGCCGAAGTCGATGTCGTCGATGTCAGTCATGTGATTAGGAGGTATGGAAGGTATTTAGGGTCTGGGTTTCTAATAATGGCTTTTACCTGTAGAATTTTAAATGTTTATAGGGAGTCTGAAGTCCAATCCGATGTTGCTGTTTCTTGCGCACTATCGGGTTGGATGTTAAGAATGGTATGATCCTTCTGTGTATACGTTATCTGAATAAACAACTAGAGTCTTGACTTCTGAATAATCAGTCGACTCTAGCTCAAAGGTCTTGTTAGACCTTGTAATAGTTGTATAATTAACAGATGCATGGTCCCTTATATGTGAGAATTACGGAACCGCAAAATAAATCTAGAGAGTTATACTATAACAAATTATGGATGGAATGTGATAAGGACAACACAGACAAACAAATCAGGGCAGGCGGCCACCCCATTTCCGATGGGTGATCACGAAGTTGTTCGCGTTCGATTTCAGGGTTTTGGGATGGGCCTTGATCTTCATATTCTTAAAGTCCCCCCATTTCTCCAGCTGTGACTGGTTCCAGATCACGATGTATTTCTCAAGATCAAACAAATATCTGAAAGATAGTGTGTTGAAAAACTCTTCAAATGTCAATTCTGTGTTGACGTTGGCCTCAAGTTTCTTTGTCCCTCTGTCATGGCTAACGAATATATCCACGCTCTTTTGTTCTGGTTTACTAGCCAGGATCTTAGGGGAGCCGAAAGCTTGTATAAATTCTGAGACTCGAATTTAGTTGATGGATCCTTTGCAGTTTGGCATGGGACACTTAGTCTTGGCTTTTTTGATCATGTGCTACCGGCAAACTGCACACAGGAAATGACCACACTTCAGGAGAATCGGGATATTGGTAAGGTTGTAGTTGAAGAGGCACACTCGGCAAGACTGGTAGGGCTAATAGTCGAGGTCGATATCAGAACTGATGCCCAGGATTGCTTTGCACTGCATAAGCTGATCGATGTTGACGAGAGAGGGAGGAGAGGGAGTTTATGACATGATTAGCGATAATTTATCAGGCTGTAGGATAACCGAACAGCTGATTTAATATCCCAGGAAGCACATGCGCGTCCAGGATTGGGTATATCTGCGAGTAGTTGGGTCATAAATCATAGCCTATTTACAAGATCTAGCATGATTCAATCAAGCCACTCCCGGATCAAAAGGGAGCTCCAAGAAATCAACGCTAATCCCCCCAGCGGGTGGAAGGTCATCAGACAGTCTGACCAGGACTGGGATGTCTGGATCACTATCCTCGTAAATTGCTCGCATCCACATTACATCATCTTCATCACAGAGCAGCAGCCCCTTTGGTGATACACCTTTCCTCCTGAAGATCCATTTTCCCGACGACTACCCCTTTGAGAAACCCACTTTTAAACTCGAAAAGCCTCACCTTTTCTTCCACCCGAATATCTCTAAAAGGACGGGATCAATCTGTCTGAGTACGCTCAAAAGCAATGAGGAATGCGGACTTCGCGCACGAGACTTGGTGGAGTCATTTATTTTTATTCTGCACCATCCAAACCCGGAGAGTCCCCTTCACGCGGAGGCAGCCACCATGTACACGAGTGATCGGAGAGGATATCACAGGAAAGCGTGGAGCGTCTTCCAATAGGTGGAGAAAATGTGAGTATTTTGATTCGTAGTATATCGTCCGTATAAAATGCATAAAGCTTAACCATAGGATAAACAATGCAACACTCCTATTGACAGAATATCTTGTGCGTAAATAAATAGCTGCCTGTAGTTTCATTATCAGCTCCGTGTTAAGTTGAATGTACGCGTATACCCTAGCATATTATGATCCCATTCTGCCATTGCCTCCTCATTTTTCACCAACTTCCGTTCTACCTTCTCGAAAATCTTTTCCAGATAAGCTTCGGCGGATTCGCGTGAATCAAAATCCCTTTAGGGATCGGGCGAAGCTACTTCCCAAGTTGCTGGGTCGATATTCGGGTGGTATAGTTAAGGGCTTGTGATCTTCATGCTTTTTCCTACCTAAAACAGATATGTTACGAACACAGGCGTTTTAGAAAACCTTATATTGATGGCTGTGCTGATTGGCATTATTGAGTTTGTCTTGGCGTTCTTGGATATTTTGGAAGATGTCAAAGCAGATTGAGGATTGGAAGGGGCAATCCTTTCGAATAATGCCACACGCACATCCTGATAATATGAATGGGAGTCTAGAGGGGGATCGATTGTTGTCGCTGATGAATCATTCAGGCGATACCATTTGCCCTTCCTCACGCACTCAGCAAAATAATGTCCTGATACGTTGTTTCCAGAGTACATGATCTTGGCGATCAGACGATACTCAGCCCCGTATTAGGGAAGCTGAGAATTGCAGAGTAGGTACTTCGGAGCGACTTTTAGCTATTTCTTGGTCTTGGTTAAGCACGATTTGTTCTTGTATGTTTTGCATTGGGGGCATGGTAAATCGATACTGGTCTAGTTGATTTGGTAGAGTGATTCAAGCTGGGTGCTCCGTGTCCACCCACATCCAGTGCAGTAGTTTGTATAGAGTGTTTTCTTTGTGAAAATGCCAGCAATGGCATGTCCCTACTGTTCCGAGGACAAAAGACTTAGAATTTTGATAATCAGTTCGAGGGAGTCAGCCTGTTTAAAACTAGAAAATCGTTCGTCGCCCTTCGAGAGCTATGACTGGATGTTACGCATCAGTTGCATTTTGAGCCTAAAGTCAGGATTTGGGTTGTCTGGATCTATGTTAAGGAACAGTTTAGACAGATTGGAGTGCAAAGTTGAGGCTGAGGATGCTTTCAGGATTAGGTCTCGTAGGTCTTAGACTGTGTAGAGAATTTGGAAAGCGCTTTTCATATAGCATGTGTTGCCGAGATTCGGAATGCCCATGGCCTAACTTTAGGCAGAAAGCCTGTAGACTTGTGGAGTTGGGGCATAGTAAGCTTGGGTATTTTACACCTTTTGCATTGGTTTGGCTGATGTTAGTCCTCTTGCATTGCCGGAGTAGGCTTCGTAGTGAGGCACCTTCTGAGGATTCGTATTCTTTGGTTGGGGAAGGATGACTTTATTTGATTAGTTGGGGGGTTGATAGGAAGGTTGTATATGATAGTTTCGACGTTGGGGGTTCTGGTAATTAGTGTTGGAAGATGAGTCGAAACAAGGTGGTAGACATGCTCCCATGTTCTTTTGCTTTTGAAGAGTTGGATACCTATTTGCCAGTTCTACGAGAAAGAGTAGCCACAAAAAAATAAGGGTGGCAACCAATGATTATAGAATACCCATAGATCGTGTTGGCTATAAAAATATACTACGCAACCCATCTTTACCTAGAAGTTAATACTAGAGCACTTCGCACCCATATACTTTAGTAGGAAATATCTATTCCACACTCTTCAATAGTGTTATAGGCTGCGACTCTCATCATCACCAAGTTTTATCGCCTTCTTCTTTTATTTACCCAATATAGTATGTCATTCCTAGCATTACCACATCCTGCGAGATTGACAATTAAGCATTCCTCATTGTAAGAGAGTCATTGACGACCTTCTCCTCACCCTCAAAGGACGGAAACCCTAGCCAAAACATGACAGATGCCAATCTAAGCTAAGCAACCCTCAAATCTTATTGGACTTAGATGAAATGTGAATATAGAGGATGACCTGGAGCTTCCACAGGGTATTGACTATAATCAAATTAAACCCTAACCATCTTAGAATCGAAGTTACAGAATAGCAAACATCCCTTCCACGACCAAATCTAATGGCAACCACCAACCTCGCTGCGACTACCAAGTCCAACCTATAAACCACCAAACAGCCCACCGATTCCTCGTCCTCCGCCCATCGAACTCTGCCCCGCGAAATAATCAAATGGATCCAGGGACTCGATCTGTCTTATTCAGTCAAAGACTACCGCAAGTAAGCCCTTCCCCTCACTTGACCCTGCCCAGAGATATGAACAATGGCTTCTTGATCGCATAGATTTTCTCGAGGTACCACCCTGGCAAGATCCAGATGCACTCGTTCGACAGCAGCCAGAACTCTCAGCGCAAAAAGAATAACTGGGATCTGCTTGAGCTTTTCTTCACAAAAAATGCTCTCGGCATCGAAAAGAAAGACTATGACAAGATCCTTCACGACGACTTTAGCCAACTCTACGACTTCATCTGCAGAATATACACCATACTCACCCAACGCAAGCTCACCCCTCCTCCACTCGCCAGCGCAGTTGCCACCGCTACCATCCGCAGCGATAACCTCACCAACGCCTTCCTCCTCAAGGAAAAGGGACTCGAAAAACTCGAGGGACCGATCATCCCACGCAGAGACAACAGTGATGGTGAATAAGAAAAATCAACGATGGCACCCAAAAAAGCAACTTTGAAATCAGGCACAAGTCGAGACCAGTTCATGAATAGCAAAGGAGGCAATGACCAGATCGTGGATCGTTCGAACTCTCCCTTGCGCAAGTCGATATTGCTGCGTGGAACCAGCAACCCCCACGACCTGATTTCGAACAAGTCTTTCGAAAACCCAGTTCCCGAAGAGAGACCGGCCAACGAAAAATAAATATTCGACTACCTTGAAGAACTCCTTTCCAGCAACCTCGAAATAGCAGACTACAAGCAAGACAGAGAATTGTTCTTGGATAATATTTCGTTCACAGAGACCTTCGCCAGGAAGCTAGCCTCGCTGTCATCGGAATTCGCAAGTCTGTTCCTGAAACAGGTCGTGGCCAGTCGTGAGGGTTTCGTAGGGCAGCTCTTCCGCGACCAGCACTAGATCTGGCGGTTCTTTGCCTATTTCATCGACTGCTTGCGCTCCCTCGAAAGTGGAACTGAGTCCTTCGATTTTCTGCTCGAACTCATCGGACAGTTTGGGCGCTCATGTCTGCAACGGGAGCCCGCAAAGACTAAGTATATTTTCGGAGAGTACCTGCTGCCGCTGCTCGGCCGTGAAGCCCAGGCCGCCCAGTCATTCAGCAAGCGTAGCGAAATCATCAAACTCTTCTATTCATTCTGCGGCGAGGATGCCGGGAGTCGCAAAGCTATGATCACCGCTATAAAAGAGTTAACAAAAGGAGAGCCGAAGATGTTCTTATCGTACCTAGCGGTGTTCGTCGAGTTCGAAGTGCCCGAAGATTCCAGAGATCCGCAGCATGCCCCCGCAAACCCCCCTGCTCTCATTGAGGACTTCCTGTACTACGCCAACCAGTACCTATTTTCCCCAGTAGTCGAGCTGCGGACAATGGCTCTCAAAATCTATATCCACGTGAGCAAGGTCCACTTCGCAGCTGTTCTCCGTAACCTTTCCGGCGTACTGACCAAGCTCGCAAAGACTCTGTGGTGGGAAAACGCGTGTCAAATAATCACTATTATCTCCACTTTGGTCGAGAGGATCACGAATACACGCGAGTACATTAACCTGATCAAGCACCCAGGCAACCTCACCAAGTGTTACAACCCCGAAAACGAGAGACTCTCCAACCAAATGAAGGAGGAAGTCGAGGAACTGGCCAAAGCACTTGAAATGTGTTCGGGGCACTCCAACGAGCATGTGAGGCAAGTGTTGTTGGCTTGCACTGCGCCAATCCTGTCGGAACACAAAATCCTCTTAAAGATCTTTGTAGGCTTATTCCTGCGCGAATCGTCATAGCGCAGACATGAAATACTGAATGGATCGGATAACCCTGAGCCCGAAGCCTTTATTTACGAAACTCCCAAGTCCCAGAAGCTGCGGAGAGTCGTCAACGCTGCTGATATTAAGCGATGCGCCGGGGAACTGTTATCGAGCTTCGTCGACTGGGTGACCGAGAACCGCATCGAAGCCCTCAGCCAGCCGATGCTGGAGCTTGTCAACTTCTGTCTGAGCAACATGAACCTGAAGAGTCTGAGCATGGATGCAAGCGAAAACATATGCGGATCATTGTCGCAACTAGCGCTGGTGGCGGCATGCACACCGCAGCTGGCAGAAGAATCCCTGGCTGCCCTGGAACAGATAACTCTACTTTACTTTTACTCCGAAGTCAAGATCAGAGACTTCGTGGAACTGGTGTCTGCAGCAGTGGCTCTCGTGCTCGAGAAGGAGCTGAAGGTGTGCCGGAACGTGCTGTAGCAGTACTTCGGGTTTTTAAGAGAGGAGCACAGCAAGTCGGGGAATGACTCTATGATGCACTTCATCGAGACGATCAACATCGAGCTGAACAAGCGGTGCAGCAGTGCCGAGGGCAAGGCATTCATGCTGAAATACATCAGCAGAGAGGAGCGTTGAATGGGAACAAATATATTTGAATGCGATATCGACGATTTTTAAGTCGTACAGTTTTTTCATATGTTAACTAAAGGGTGCGGGATAATCATATTGGAGTAGAGTCTTCGCGGAAAATTCAGTGCGACACCAGAAATGTGGCTGACTTCCCCGACATCAAAGAGTTATTAGGGGTCGCGAGCATTTGGCATAAGTACTGCAGCAGGCCTCTCATATTTCCTCATCTTCGCAGCCATCTCCAACTCCTTCGAAATCTACCTAGTTCTCCCTCAGTTACAGCATACCTTCTTCGTACTCGTACCGGTCCAGGTACTCGTCCTAGGAGTCTCGAGAGTACAAGTTGCCCTAGATATGCTCGTAGAACAGGTTATTCTGGTCGTAGTCGGTGTCGTTATCGATCAGGTAGGGATTGTAGGGGTGGGGTTCTTCGGTCACTTTTTTGCGCTGCAAGAGGTAATAGTCTTGGAAGTTCAGATTCATGTCAGCAGACTCCAGGGAATCATTGTTAGTCTATGTTTTCTGTGAGTCTTTCGGTGCAACAGGACTTCCGACACTTTCTTCGCGATCTGAACTCTGATCTTCAGGGTTTCTTTGGATGCTGGATGTCTGGACAAACCTTTCACGCAACGTTCGAAATTTCTGTTGACGACGAGCCCTGAGGTGTGCGTCGTGGAGTTTGCGGACCTCGGAGATGAGAGGGTCGGTGTGATGCGAGGCATCTTCATTCCTACACGAATCACAAGATCAGTGATCTAATTTTTAGTTTAGATAGTAATAGATGGCTAATTTTGTTTGCAGCTAGCTAATTATAATGAGGGTGCAGGGTTTTACTTTTTCAAGAAGAGCTTTTCTGGGGCCAGCTGCAGACTTTGAAACTGGCTTATCACGTTGTTAAGGGAAGCCTCCAGCATCAGGTTGAGTCTTTTGCGCGGTCGGTCTTCGAGGGTACAGTCAATCTGCCTATCTTGGTAATTTCTTTTGAGAAGAGAAGTGGGAGTCTCCTGGGGGTCAGAAGACGAAGACTACGAGGGGAGGCGTGAACGGATCATGGATGAGAGGCAGGATATTATTAGTTTAATATTATAGAGACTGGGGTGTGGGAGGGTTATTGAGAATGCGATTACAGCAAAATAACATGTCCAAATTTATGATTAAGACCACTCCGCCGTTCGCGTCCATGGGCCTTCACACTCTCCTAAAGACAACTTCCGAAGCATTCAAAATATCTATTACAACGGCTCAAAATAAATACAAATCCTCCATCACTCAGCCTCGAAGATCTCGCTCGAAGGCTGCATCACCCACATTCCCGACCACACCCCTACCTCGTGCAGGCTGTTGTTCTCCTTCATGCACACTGCACTTCCTTCCCCGTACCCCAGCCGTCCCTCGAACCGGATTCCGTTGATGTTCAGTTCCGCCTGCCCGCCTTTCCGTATTTTTATCTTACCAATTTTCCACACTCCATGCCCGCTGGCCGTCACTCCTTTTTCCTTTGACGTATCCAGTTTGCTGAAATCCTATGTAATGAGGTTCCCGCAGGAATCATAGCTAGTCTTGAAGAAGCTTCTGAGCGCCTCCTCTTTTTCGTCTGCGGCTTTTTTCATATTTGCAGTGGCGTTTAATGATGCCTTGGAGTGGGAAAAAATCGGAAGAGGAGGAGTCTGAAACACGCAGAGCCGAGAGCTCTTTTCGGATCTGGGCAGATGGTAGATTTCGCTGGGTTGGGTCATGCCGATCAGACTCTCATGGATGCCTTGATCTGCGATAGGCCGCGGGTACTGCTTTTTATTGAGGCCGTCTTGTTGTATAGCCAGCTACTCAGCGATGTTGGGGTCATGGAATTTGTCTGAGTTGACGCAGAGAGTTATTAGATTGGGTGTTGAAAAGTACATGCTTTGCCGGCAGCCGTCTCCTTGGCTCCAGACTCTCGGACTCTGTTCTTATTCTGAATGTCAAAGATGTTGAATGCGGCACTTGTCTTCAGAGGTTCGGGGTCTACTATGGACTCAAGTAGCTGCTTGGTTTCGATATCTCGTGCTTCCCGAGTGTTGAGGTTGAGAGCAAACTTTCTCTTCTCTGGCGCCGCTGTTGCCTTGTCTTTGGAGAGAGACCTGACAGAGACTGTGTAATTATGTGTTTCGGGAGGATCGTGAATACGAAGGTCTGTCCTGCAGAGCAATGGGGATAGGTTGAGGAAAGTAAGTACTGTTGGGATCGCTGAGACGCATAAGTTTTTCTACGATAGCAGATGGGCGGAAGGTGTCTGGCTGGGGTTCATGTGTGTGTTTATGTTGGGCAGGAATAGGAGGCTATGGGTGTGCTGGCTTCTTGTTTTTGGGAGTGGAGGAAGAGTGCTAGGGATGTTTGTTATCTTTGGATTTGGAGTCCTTTTTCATTCACCAAAATAGGGGTCGGTAGCTGTAGCAGGTGATTATTCTTTTATATGGATAGACAGCAATCACTAAGTCTATGCTGCTTCCTCAAACAAACCCATTCCAAGATTACAATTGGCGAGGAAAAATAGATGACTGTTTATTAATGTAAAGCGGTAGTTTTCAGAAACCACGTCCTCAGCAGCACTTGAAGCACTTGCTCTCCGGCTCCTCGTTGATCGGTTCCAGCGTGAACGTCTCCTTCTTCTTGTTCGTCTGGTCGCTCATGAACGATGTCGTCTTCACCACGTCCGAGTACTCGTGGTAGTCATCGGGGTTGTTGCTCACCGTTTCGTAGATTTCTAAACAACGTCTCTTTGGGGCTGTTACTTTCTAGGATGTCGCTGAACGCTTCAGTCACGTTGTATCCGCTGACTGCCGACGTTTCTTTAAATGTCAGGTGATGTTCCACGCAGAACTGTGTGATTTCGGCCTCCGTAACTGCACGTTGCCTTTCTCCCGACTCCACCAAGTCGATTTTATTGGCTACTAACGAGATGGCTATATTCTTGTCGCTGTAACGTTTGACTGCATTCAGCCACTTGACAATATTCGTGAAGGACTCGCGTGCTGTGAGATCAAAGATGAGCATGGCACCTTGGCTTTTGCGGTAGTACGAAGATGTTATGGCCTGGTACTTCTCTGCTCCTGCTGTGCTGCGTGTAAGTGAGACAAAGGAACCCTTGAAAGGGGAGATGCGTACAGGTGTCCCAGATCTGGGTCCGGAGCTCGCGTTTACTATTAGGCAGGCACATGTTTTTAACTGCATACTCTACGCCGATGGTGGGAGCCTGACTGTTTTTGTTAGAAGAAGGTCGTTATTTGAGGGTGAGTTTGTTGAGCAGGGAGGTCTTGCCCACGCGACAGTCGCCGATGAGGATAACTAACGCCAAAATAGTCGTTGATCGATAATTTCATGAAGGAAAATAAGAAGATAATCGACTGCCCGCCTCCGATAGCCTGGCTAACTGGTTATCGGATGTGCAGTAGGCAGGTGATAGGGTTATTAGGGAGTACTTTTGAAGGCGCTTAGTTTTTCTTTGTTGCTCATGAGGGTTTCTTGTGGTTTGATATTATAAACAACGTTGTTTGACACGCCAATGTCGGTACCAGTATACCCAAGGCTCGTGATGCCTATATTACAGAATTCAACCGTGGCATATTGTGTGCAGACCCGGCCCCTTTGATAAATTATAGACTCAATGATACCCCGGCGATAGTATTATAAAATCTTAGACTCCCAACTCCTATCCAATCTGCCCGCATGGCCCAGAACAAACTGGTCGCAGACCTCGACGAAAATATCAAGCTCACCACCGACTACGACGCCGACATACGCTACATGGCTATCCTAAAACTCACCTAGATAGTCGAGAAGCATCACGCAGAAATCAGTCCTCAGCATTTGGAAAAAATAGTTGACGCTTTCCTTGAACTTGCTAGCGATGATGCATATATCATCCACAGTAATCTCCTACCCCCTTAACTGTTTTCGTAGCCAATTCTATTCGTTCCCTCGCTAAAATTACTCCTTACATCTCTGCCGAGCAGTGCCGCAAAGCCTGCCTCCACCTAGTCAGCAAGCTTGCTGCCTCTGAGAAGCAGGAAGAGTCTGTGGCCATCTATGGCTTTGGACTATGTACGATGATAGCTGGGGTCGGATTCGCCCACGGACTACAGCTCAAGGAATTGCTCAAAATCGTGGAGGATGAAGTGTACAAACTGACGAATACGAGCCGAGTGACACGCATCATCAAACGATGCCTGATCGAAGTGGCTCTTTAGTTCATGAGGAAGTGGCCAGCTTTGGTGAACTAAACGGGGGTGAACAAGCACCGTTTCGCCGAGTATCTATTTAACCATATGGTAGGCGGACAAGACGAGGAACTGTAGAAGCAAGCTGCGAATTGTTTGGGAGCGATCTCCGAAAACCTATTGCAAGGATAGTTCAATCAGATTGTGCAAAGATTGTTCCAATATCTGGAGTCTACACACAGAGACTCTGACAAGAAGAGTGCACTCATTGGAATGAGCTCTATTTTCGATACAAGAAACAGATACTTCACAGACAGCGTCTAGAAGTTCTTCCTGCACTGCGAAGCAGCTGTCCAGAGACTCAGGAGGGAATAGGACCTCGGCTCTGATGCCAACTATTCCAACAAGATCTACGAGTGGTTGAGTTACTATTTGCGCACCCTCGACAACATCATTCTCGGATTCCCCAAACATGCGTAACACTTCGTCACAGTAGACTTTGTAGACATGGTCAAGGATCTCATCTTCTTCTCGCCAGGAAAAGCGATCAAATATATCCAATAAGGTAGTGGCTAGATGGCCGACGACGGAGAGTTCGATGCCAGCTACAGGGTGCGCGAGGTCGCACATAAGCTCGTAGTGTCCCTTTCTAAGCTGAAACACGAATATTGTGAAGACTTCACTAATGACGAATACTTCTTCTGGTGCCTAAGGGAAGAACTTACTGAGGTGCGTCTGAGTGCTTTTAAGATGCTTTCGGGGCTGTTTGAAGTGATAACTATCCGTGATAGTGGTGAGATTCTGGATGGATCCAGCGGCAATAGCCTCCCCGAGTTCAAACGGGTCCTTACAAATTATGTCGACCAGGCCCCTCACATCCTGACTCGAACTTTATAAAAGATGGAGGAATTGCTGGCGAGCGAGCAGAGCGATGCAGATACCAGGCAAGAGTGTGCCAACCTCATCCACACCATGTCCAAGCATTTCACTCAAGTCATCACCCAAGATAGCGAACTGGTATCCAGAGTACTCGGAGTCGCCTAACGGTAAATCTCGAACAGCGCATCTAAGCCTGAGGTCAAAATCAGCTACATTAAAACCCTAGACCTTCTCTTTGCACATGGTTTTACTTCGCTAGATTATGATCTACATGTGTCTCTTTTCCTACCCCTCATCAACAACACCCAGAATGAAAAGATCAATAATGCTGTTCTAAACGCCTTGTCGAGCATCCTTTTAAACTATCGTGAGGTACTTCCCCACGACTCAAACACTCTCGTCTTGCTCATAGAAGAGCTCCTTTCCCGATCTAAGAATGTGCACAATCAAGAAGCCAAGGAAGGAGTTGTGTCAATAGTAGGAGTCCTTCTCGAACATTTTGTACCCCAGAAGTATTTGAGATATCTTGTTAATATCCTCCGACAGAGACTTGAATAGGACGTTTCCAAGAGATATGTATTGACTGCGGTCAAGAACATCAGTCCTAATCTCCTCGAAATGGGTTCGGCTGATAAGGGATACTTGGTAGCAGACCTCGTCGCGCTCGTGCTTTATGCGTCCCAGTATCCTCTCAAAAACGAGGACAGTTCAGTCAGCCACGAAGCAGGTGCTGCCATCAATAGAGTGGTTAAGATTCTAGGAGTGCAGCTCGGAAGCCAAGGCGCAGAAACTCTCATAAGTAACTCGAAGAAGATTCTGACTGATGGTTATTTCCCCGAGTACATCCAGACTCTGATAGAACTGTTCCCTCGAAAGTTCTAAGTCGAAGTTCCTTTCCTTTTCAGCATCCACAATGTGCCTACCGATATCACTTCGAAACTGGTTCAGCACAAAGTCCTGGGCGCTGCCCAGTTCAAGGCCAGCCTCAAGAAGGCGGCGAGGACAGACAATATCAACACAGTTGTGCGCGTTCTGGCCTAAATCGATTTCCCTGTGAATGAACTCGAAAAGGAGATCGAAGAGAATGTCTGGGGCCAAGTTATTCTGAGGGTACTCGCACAAAAAAGTGAAAAGTATATGTAGTTGATTAGGAAGTATTCCTCCATTTTTAAGGACCAGGAGACATCCTACCAGGTCGCAATCACTCTTGGAGTTTGTGCTGCTCACAATTTCAACAAGTATGTTCCTTCCATAGTCCAAGAACTTGACCAAAACATCACCGACAGATACAAAATCCTCACTACCATTCGCTAAGCTTTCTACCATGCCACGCCTGGCCCCAACACCAACTTCTCCAAATGTATTACTCAGCTTATCAACAAGTCTAAGCAGGAAATTGTGAAGTCTGAGCTGGCCCTCGTGGCTGCCTGCGTTGCTCGCTTCTATGCACTTGAGCCAAGCGTCGCCCAGTCTTTCCTTTAAGGCTTAGGAAGGGGCACTAATGACCAACGGTACGTTTACTCTGCAGTTTTTAGAAGCCTGAATGATTTCAATATCGAGCAACTGCCGCTAATGAAAAGACTTGTGGAGTTAGTGGGTGATAAGGAAGTTTAGGTTCAGAGAAGTGCGGTTGAGTCTTTGACACATGTGATCGTCCGGAGCCCGAACATTGGTAAGGCTATTATCGACAAAGATCTTTTGGATCAGTTGGCTCCAAGATGCCAGTTCGACCGAAAACTCGTGAAGATCTTCGATCCCATCGTCAACACCTAAATTGACACCGGCAAACCCCTCAGAGCCAACTGCTTCAGATTGCTGGAGACTGCTCTGGAAAGATCGACCTACTAGAAGTTTAAGAAGCTTAAGCTGTTCCAGGACATAGTCTCCATTTGCTTCTAGAAGCTAAGTAATTCTACCCTCCTTACATCAAAATTCTATTTCTTTGACGACAAATTCAGATGAGGACGTTAACGAGGAAGTACTGATTCTGAGACTCAATGTCCTAAGACTAGTGTCGATCCGCTCTCCAGCTTCCCTGGTGCCGGCTGAAAAGGAGTTCAGCAAATTCCTATCGATATAGGCACGGCTTGGAGATTATTTGAAACCCACAAAGCTAGAATCAGGAGCCGTAACTCTGAAGACCATTTTGCGACACTTGGCCGAAATCCGGCATAACACACGCAACGAGTACTCGACGGAAATCGAGAACTTCTACAAGTCCATCAAGACTAAAGACCTGATTCGCAATATTTTATCAGAAATCGAAAAGGACTTCGCATGATGATATTATATCGCTAGTCCATTATTTTAGTCATATTTCGAGAATCTCCATACAGTCATATCGTCACATCTAAACTAAAACCTTATTATCAACTTACAATGCAGGATGACGAGGAGGAATTATTCCTCAGCCTTAAGAACCAGCCACGCGGGCCCAAGACCTACGTTAAGGCCGCTTATCTCTTCAGCGAAGACGGCCTCTAGTTTAAGGAGCGCCCAGATCCTTCTGTGCCCCCCCATCCTCCTCCCGAGCAACCTGAGCCTACTCCTGCCAAAACTCATGAACCTGTCTCCCGTGCTGCTCCTTCTGCAGCAAAAAGTCTCATCAAGAGCAGTGACTTCGATCCTTTTGATGCCTTTGCTCCCAATCCCTTTGCCATTTCCACCCGAAGTCAATCAACTAATAACTCCAGCCTTGATCCCACCGCCAGCACAATGAATGGCCAAAGCAATCATAACAACTATAACGGCACGAGCGATGAAGCCAGCGAAGCAAAGAGTAAGAAACGGGGCGTCATCGAAAAGCCTGCGCTGATTCCTATTAAAGACACACCTGTTGATCCCGTGCCTGAGCCTCTTCAAGAGGCACGATGCGAGCGAGCAACTCAGGAACAGTTCGAATACTTCCAGTCATATATCAGTCAAAAGTAGCGCGAGCGACGTTTTGAAGAGGACGAGCAGCGAGAAATCGACCGATTTCTTCATCACAAACTTCTTCTTGCCGGTGCTGAACCGACGCTAAATGTGGTGTTCGAAAAGCCTGAAGACGAAGAACCTGACCGCAGCATCTTTAAGGTGCCTCCATAACCCCGAACCCAGCGCAGGACCATCAAGATTCGAGTCAAGCGTAGGAGCGAATAAGAAAAGAGTGGAACAGCAGCAGGAGATGAGATACGAAAACTCAAAGTGCTGAACGACATGAAGACAGTGTCGAAGCCTGTACAGCCTTGAAGTGCGGAATGCTGTTATGTTGTTGTATATATCTATCGGCCCTTATTTTCTTATGAGGCCTGTAATTGATTGGTGGTATTGGTCTGTAACTTCTTATATGTTTGGTTAAGTATGTATGGGATTCTGGTAGGGGGCTGGACGATGTTTGGAGCTGGACACGATCCCATCAGCGTTTCTCAATAGCAATACGCCCAAAGATTGGATGATTGCGGTATAAAAAGTGGCGAGGTTCAATTAGTGTGACCATTAGCACAACCGGGCATTGCTCTTCGACTAGTTTTATTCAAATAGTAGGTACGAAAAGCAAAACCATACCTTCATGCCCTTAAATCTATAACTCATCTTACTTTTTGACAATTTACTAGCCGATTTATTGACCAACTACCCTGATGCGAAAACGTTCACAAGAGGAACCAGAGGACCCTCGCCCCCCGACTTCCCACGACAAGTCTGCTAAGATACGTCTGGCCAGCAGGCTCTTCGAAAAAGGCAACAACCTGCACCACCTGGCTGCTACCACCCTCCCAACCCTCGACGTGCGTCCCCGCGTTTTTAGTCTGCACAAGACCCCCGAAAACAATTTCACATCAAAACTAGCCAAGCAGACCCGCGAGTCTCAGGTTAAGTTCGAGAGAATCGACAATAACATGACCCAGGACTACGTGCTCGAGGAGGGGAGTTACAGTAATAGTCTAACATTTCAAAATTTGTCTAGGATCCAACAACAGGTTTACCCAACAGCACAACCTCTCACAGGTCGAAACTGACGAGATCGGCACTCCCACCCAACTCGCCTCCCTCCGCAAAACAAATCACCGCACCCAGAGATTCAAAGACCAGAAATGGGTGAACCCTTTAAACAATAGCTCCAGTTTTGGCAACCCCGACACAGGGGGACTGCAGCGATCACGCGTGACTGACTCTGAACCCGTTAACAATCTGATCGAGAAGATGGCAGGAGCCAAACCAACAAAGACTCCTCGGCACAGCATGACTCCGATTGAATAATAATATGCCTCGAGGCCGGGATTCAATTACATCGCGCCTTTAAACAAAAAGCCATCCATGATGGGGCTGGATGCCAACAAAGACATCGACACATTCATCATGATGTGTCAGGAACGCAAATTCAGTGCATCGGAGTTTAGCTACATGGTTAAACAGGAGTCCAACGACTACTACAACATGAAGATAATGAACTACCACAATATTTCTGTCAGTGGCATCAAGAACTACTTCACGCTCAGCGCAAAGGGAGTCACTCGCTATGAGAACTGCATCCCTATTTAGTTCTTGAGCTTGGAAACCTGGATCAACGAGAGAAGGCAGTTCAACGAGATCAAAGAGTTGAGTTTCTTCCAAAAATTCAGGAAGTGGAAATCCATGAAGAAGTGGCTGGAGATCCTCTCGCGAGACAGGTTCAAAAAAATAAGCAACATCCTTTCCAACGAGTTGTTCATCCTGAACCCCGACTACAGAACTATTCTGCTGAACCATACGTCGGTCTGCTACGACATCGAGTACTTCAAGTTGGTGGAGTTTTCGGCCGAAGCTGTGACGGTCGATGGCTTCAAGGAGGAGCAGTCTGTCCGCAAAGTGGAGATGATCAACAAACTTAAAAACTACAGTAACGAGATGCATAAGAACTGCACCAAAGGTCTGCAAACTATCGTCGAAAATATGCGGAATGCTATCATGGTCGATGTATCCCAGTATGCCGAGAAAAAGTCCAATGATTAAAAAAGCAAGGCATTCGAGGAGTTGGGATTCCCAGACAACATCTCATACGGCCATCGGAGCATGATACGGGTCGAGCTGATGCGCTTCCTGCGTCTCGCCTATATGCTGGATTTCGTGGCTGTGCAGTCCCTGGGCAATATGTATGTGTCCAATATGAAGACTTTCGTAGACATTCTCCAGTAGAAAAATCAATCCAAAGACTAGAAACCTCTGATTGGTCGAATTAAGAGTGCTGACGGGTCCAATATCCACAAACAGTTCACAGAACCACTCTTTACCATCGAGTTGAACCTCGTACCTGATGGTAATCCCGCAGTCACCACGCAGGAGTACACTTATCTCCAACTCAAACAGGATGTCACCCACTTTGATCTCCAACACTTCATGCTCATCGTTCCCAAGGAAGAATAAGGCAAGAGTCCTACGAAGAAGACTGGGAAGGAAGCTGAAAGCAAAGTGACAAGTATATCTTATGACGATGAACGAGTTTTCACCAAGAGAATGCCCCAACGTCCTGAGTCTGCCTTATTGCGGGTATCTCCGTCTCGAACGGATGTCATTAGCCTGATCCAGGAAACATTCAACTCGACTGAGGAATCAATCCAGTCTATTGAGCGTTGGTCCAAAAACTAAGAATTCTTGCCTTACATCCAAGCTCTAGAACAATGGGATTAGATCATCGGACAAAAATGGACAAGGCCTGAGACTCCGTTTTTGAACCCTTACTACTGGATCAAGGAGCATGAAACATACAAGAGTTTCACGAACGAGATGGAGCAGATCATCGATGACTCTTTCAGGAGGCTGGATAAGTTCAAAGAATAACACGCTCTTATACTCACCCAATTCTGGAGAAACAAAAGCACGGATATTTCTGGTCTGGCAGATGAAGGTTTGGTCTAACAGGCGATTGTCTATCGGGAGACGATGAGATCATATGTTGACTACATAGAAACCCTTAAGACCAATCTGATTCTGAAGGCTGATCTCGGCATCTACCAAGTGGATTGCGAAAAGCTGAGCCGAGACTTAATCACCATGCACACTAACATGTTCAAAGAACTGTGCGACTTATTCCTACGCATCATCGTTGACAGATGCACTAGCCTCAGATCATGGTACATGCACTCGATAGAACAGCTCTCCAGCGATATCATCCTGATAGAAGAATTCGTCGAGCAAAAATCAGCCCTAGACATGATTCTAAAGGGCCTGTCCAAAGTCAAAGAATAGTTGGAGACCGTCAGAGTCTTGAACCTTCTAATCAATTAAAGTCAGCCGGCCCTACAGAAGAAAACCGATAAAGAATTGGTTAATTCCGTAATGGCTCTTGATGCCACTCTCTTCGGACGCATCAACGACGCGGAGTCCCAGATGACAAAGAATATGGAGAGATTCAAAAAAAGCCTCAAGGAAAGACTCGAGAAAATACTCAAGGACGTTGAGGATGTCCAGACCCAGTGCAATGACGACAAGTTTAAGTCATCCGCTACTGATATTCTGGAGGGAGATGCCGAACTGGCTGCTCTGGGAGTCAAAGTGGCTGACCTGAATGCCGCATCGGAAAGCCACCGAAGGTACGAGGAGATTCTGGAACTGACTGACTGCGCCAACTTCACAACCCTAGAGACTCTGACTGACGATCACAAAATCAAGCATGCCATGTTCAAGGGAATCAAGGAGATCCGCGAGCTATCCAAAGAGTGGAACTCGTTGAAGTTCAAAGATGTCAATGTCAAGTCCCTGTCGTCGATATGCGAGAAGTACGCCAAGGACGTCAACATAGCCGAAAGAACGATGCCACAAAATAATCTCATAGCGATCCTCAAAAAGCAAGTCTGGCTGTACAAGTAGTCGATGCCAGTCATCGCTGCTCTACGGTCTGAGTATCTTCAGTAGTCCCACTGGCGATAAGTCAAGGCGTTGTTGAAGAGTGACTTCTCAATCGAAGATGACAACTTTACTTTAAAGGAGTTCCTGCAGTTGCCTGTCCAGTCCTATCAGGAAGAGTTAGTAGAAATATCAGTGCGAGCCCACCAGGAAAACAATCTCAGAAAGCAGATCGAAGCACTGGAGAAGGAATGGGGTGAAATCGACATCAAACTTAAGAATTACAAAGACTCCAATGACATCTTTGTGCTTTATGAGGTAGATGAACTGCTGGCTAAACTGGACTAAAATTTGGCTACAACCTCTAATCTTCTGGCTAACAGGTACATCAAGTCAATGCGCGCAGATGCTGAGAAGTTCTACAATGAGTTGTTCATGGTCCAAGAAGTGGTCGACAAATGGCTGGAGTGCCAGAAGAAATGGATCTATCTCGAGAACATCTTCGCAGCACCAGACATCAAGAAGCAGCTCCCTCAAGAAAGTGCCGACTTCATCATAGCAGATAAGACTCTCAAGACCCTCATGAAGAAAACCTATAATACTCCCAAGATCAACAAGCTCCTCAAAAACGTCAACATTGAAACTCTTGTCAAAACATCAGATACCCTTGACAGAATCTAGAAGCAGCTTGAAGACTATCTGGAAGTTAAGCGTAGAGTATTCCCTCGCTTCTACTTCCTCTCAAATGATGAACTCCTTGAAATCCTGGCTAAGAGCCAGAACCTGGAAGCTGTGGAACAGCACCTTAATAAGTGTTTCTAAGGACTCACCAAATTTTTCATCGACAAAGATCGACCGACTTCAATCGAGGGTATGCGCAGTCCTGAAGGCGAAGTGGTCAAGTTCTTTACTGCAGTCAATGCTCGTGCCAATGCAGAAGTTTATCTGTTGAATCTACAGAAGGAAATGATATAGACTTTGCGCAGAACCATCAGGGATGGACTCAAAGATGTTGCTAATGGGACTAGTGCGACCCGTGCATAATGGATCATGAAGCACAAAGGACAAATAGTAACCACTGTGTCACAGATCCTCTGGACTTTTGATACTTAATAAGCAATAAAAGAACAAGCGAACAGAAGCGACTCTCTTTATCAATGGTATATGCACAACATCAAACAGCTGCAGGCACTCACTGAAATGGTTCGAGGCTAGCTTACCGACCTATATAGAAAGATCGTTGTGGCGCTCATCACTACTGAAGTCCACAACAGAGATATCGTCAATGTCCTTAACACCAACGAAGTCGAGTCTATTTCCGATAACTACTGGCAGCAACAACTCAGATACTACGCTAGCGAGGAGACCGAAGGATGCATAGTCAAGCAGGTCACCGCAGTCATGGACTACGGCTACGAATACCTAGGAGCCACGACGAGGCTCGTCATCACTCCCCTCACAGACAGATGCTGGATTACTATCACCAGTGCTCTTGCGAATCAGTTGGGAGCTTCTCCAGCTGGTCCTGCAGGAACAGGCAAGACGTAGAGTACCAAGGACCTGGCAAAGGGTCTAGGAAGACTGTGTATCGTCTTCAACTGTTCTGACCAGATCACTGCCGTAATGATGAACAAACTGTTCTCGGGTCTGATCCAGCAGGGTGCTTGGACTTGTCTGGACGAGTTCAACAGAATCGATATCGAAGTGCTGTCAGTCATCGCCCAGCAGCTCCTCGCCATCAGAATTGCTATGCGCAGGAAGGCGGAAGAGTTTGAGTTCGAAGGTAAGATGATGCCTCTGAAGAAGACGATGGGCGTATTCATCACGATGAACCCAGGCTATGCAGGCAGGACAGAGTTGCCGGACAACCTGAAGTCCCTCTTCAGACCTGTGAGCATGATGATTCCAGACTACGCCATGATCGCAGAAATCATGCTTTTCGCTGAAGGATTCTAGCATGCCAGTACTCTCTCCAAAAAGATGGTGCAGCTCTACAAACTATCGTCCGAACAACTGTCGCAACAGGATCACTACGACTTCGGAATGAGGGCAGTCAAGTCCCTCTTAGTCATGGCAGGCGCTTTGAAGAGGGCAGACGCCAAAGAGTCTGAAGACGTCGTGCTGATTCGCGCAATGAAAGACTCCAATATCCCCAAGTTCCTGAAAGACGACATCCCGCTCTTCGAAGCTCTGGTGCAGGATCTGTTCCCGTCCGTCAAGATTAAAGAAGTGAGCAACGATCTGCTCGAGAACAAAATAAAGCACTCGCTGCTGCAAGCCAAGCTGCAGCCTATGTCTGAGTACATCACCAAGGTGGTGCAGTTGTTCGACATCCTCAATGTCAGGTTTGGAGTCATGCTCGTCGGACAAACTGGAACGGGCAAGTCAACATGCTACCAGACACTCGCCACTACCATGGGAGCCCTCAAAGCTGAGGATGTCCCCGACAAAAGATACCAGAAGGTCGCCTACAGGATCCTAAATCCTAAGAGTGTGTCGATGGGCGAACTCTACGGTTTCGTAGATAGCATGACCCAGGAGTGGGTGGATGGGATCGCAAGCTCCATCATCCGCGAGTGCAATACAGCTAACATCGAAGACCCTGACTTCGACAAAGATCAGAGACGTTGGGTCGTGTTCGATGGGCCCGTGGATGCTCTTTGGATCGAGAACATGAACACAGTGCTTGATGACAACATGACTCTGTGTCTGGCCAACTCAGAACGTATCAAACTACGCCCTGAACTCCGTATGCTCTTCGAGGTTCAGGACTTGGCCGTCGCCAGCCCCGCTACAGTGAGTAGATGCGGTATGGTCTACATGAGCTATGCCAATCTGCACTGGAAATCGTATGTGGAAACCTGGTTCAGCAAGCGATGCTACGATGGAGAAGTGTCACAGATCCAGTCCGAGAATGCTCCTTCCCACCATGCGGGAGAACGTCAGTACCGAGTGCCTAAAGATTTCCAATAGCAGTACAAATTCTTGTTCTTTAACACGCTGGACAAGATGCTGGAAGAAAGAAAGAACATGTTTGAGCCTTTCAGTACTGTAGGCATCCAGGTGGCAGCCAACCTTTGTTCCTTACTTTAAGTCTTCTTCAGGAATATGAAATTCAGTGCTAGCCACGACGAAAACAACAAGAAGGTCTTCGCTACCTTCTTTTTCTCCCTCATTTGGGCTGCAGGGGGGTCCGTCTAATCCAAGCACTATGTTGATATAGAAGCAACTATCAGAAGCCTCGCACAAGCTGTAGACTCTCCTATTTTCTTCCCTAAGACGGAAACTATATTCGACTTCTTCGTAAATCCCGACACCAACTACACCACCTTCATCAGTTGGGAGTCTAAGCTCCCGGAGTTTGAATACTCCAAAGAGACCCCTTACTTCGACCTTCTCGTGCCCACAGTCGATACAACCAAGTTATCCGATCTCCTCGAGAAACTCATCGGGATAGAGAAGGCCACCCTTATCACTGGCCAAACAGGTGTAGGGAAATCAGTTTTCGTAAATAACTTGCTCCTCAAACTCAAAGATCATGGGGTGCAGTCGATCATGCTCAACTGTTCGGCTCAGACCAAAGCTAAAGACACGCAGCTAGCCATTGAGGCCAAACTTCAGAAGAAGGGCAAGACTCTCTTCGGTGCCAGGCCCAACGAAAGCATCACCATCTTTATCGACGATGTTAACATGCCAGCACTGTAATTCTACGGGGCACAGCCCACTATCGAGTTACTTCGTCAGTTCCTGGACCTGAAGGGATTCTACGACAGGAGTAAACTATACTGGAAGGACGTAGTGGACACTACTCTTGTGGCCTGCGGAGCTACACCCGGAGGAGGCAGAAACCAGATTACCCGCAGAATACTCCGCCACTTCTTCGTTGTGTGCATGCCTCAACCTTCTGATTCCAACCTCAAGAAGATCTTCGAGTCGATCGTCAAGGGATTCGTGAGTAGCTACCCCTTCATCGAAGCCATAAAGAAATCAAGTGAGTCCATCACGCTATCCACTCTGGGCTTCTACAAGCAGATATCGACTGAACTGCTGCCCACTCCGAGCAAGTTCCACTATACCTTCAACATGAGAGACATCAGCAAAGTGTTCCAGGGAATTCTGATGTACAAGCCACAGTCGTCTAATACTCTGGAGGCATTCTGGAAGCTGTGGTACCATGAGTTATGGAGAGTGTTTGGGGACAGGCTGGTTGATGATAATGACAGAGACTGGTTCAGACAAAATGCGCAGACGATTTCGAGCCGGTCGGGAGGGATGGTGGACGAGAACATCGCGAAATCAACCATTATCTTCTCGGATGTGCTGCGCCTGGACTCGTCGATAGTGCTGTATGAGGAAGTGACCGAAATGAGGAAGATTGTGAAGGCACTCGAGAACAAGATGGAGGACTACAATATGTCCAACGACGATAAGTTCAACCTGGTCTTCTTCGACATGGCCGTAGAGCACATCCTCAGAATTTCCAGAGTCCTCAGGCAGCCCAGGGGTAACGCCATGCTCATCGGAGTCGGAGGCAGCGGGAAGCAGACACTTTCGCGACTTGCAGCCTACATCATGGGTTCGCAGACTGTCCAAGTCGAAGTGACCCGTGTCTACGATGGAGAAGCCTTCCGCAAGGATCTGCAACGCATTACCAAGGAATCAGGAGCCAAACAGAAGAGTCTGACCTTCATCTTTACAGACCTGCAGATCGCCTATGAGTCCTTCCTGGAGGATATCAATAACCTCATCAACACTGGCTAAGTACCTAATCTGTTTGCCAAGAAGGAAGACTTTGATGAGATTTACTAAGCAGTGAGACCAATTGCAGTTAAGCTCAAAAGACCAGACAGTCCAGAAGCACTGTGGAATTTCTTCATCAGTTTGATCAGAGCCAACCTCCACGTTATCCTATGCATGTCCCCTGTTGGTGAGGCACTGAGAGTACGTTGCAGAAAATTCCCGTCCTTAGTCAACTGTTGTACTTTGGATTGGTTTACAGGCTGGCCTAAGGAAGCTCTCTACGAAGTGGCCAAGCGCTACATCAGTTCGATGGAACTGCCTGAAGGTTCGAGAGAACCCTTAGCTCAAATGTGCATGGAGGTAAGCTTGAGCGTGAGCGCAACATGTGATTTGTACCTGCGTGAACAGAGACGCAGAGTCTACACAACACCAAAGTCTTATCTTGATCAGCTTTCATTGTATCAGATTCTGCTGGCAGACAAGCTAAAAGAGATCAACAGTCTAAAGGTAAAATTGTCTGGAGGCCTGGAGAAACTTTACTCGACGAACGCTATTGTCGATAAGTTGAAGCTAGAAATGAAAAACCTGCAGCCCGTCTTAGAACAGCAGTCGATCAAGACCGAGAAGTTTTTGGTTCAACTTGACATCGACAGGACCCAGGCTAATAAGGTAGAGTTGGTAGTCGAAGAAGAAACAGATATCGTCAATGTGCAGGCCAGCGAAATCAAAGGCATTAAAGAAGAAGCCCAGGCAGAACTCGCAAAAGCATTGCCAGCCTTGCGCTAGGCCGAAGAAGCCCTTAACAAACTCAACAAGAACGACATCACGGAAATCAAAGGTTTCGCCAATCCGCCACCTGCAGTCCAGATGGTGTTGGAAGCAGTATGCGTGCTACTAGGAGAAAAGCCTGACTGGAGTTCAGCCAAGACTGTAATGATGGACATGGGTTTCTTAGAGCGACTGAGAATCTATAACAAGGACACGATTTCGGAGGCCATCTTGAAGAAGCTCAGAGTTTATACATCGAAGCCTTAATTCGATCCCGTATTGGTAGGCCAAAAGAACCTGGCTTCAAAGAGTCTGTGTATGTGGTGCCGTGCCATGGACAGCTATTGCAAAGTGGCCAGGGAAGTTGAGCCCAAGAAGAAGAAGTTAGCAGAGTTGGAAGCCAAGATGGATGTCAAGAACAAGGAGCTAGCGACCAAGATGAAAGAACTGAATGCTGTTCGTGAGAAAGTGGGTAAACTGCAGAAGTAGTGTGATGAAACCATGGCTCTCAAGAAGAAGCTGGAAAACGACATGGACATCACTGCCAAGAGATTGGACCGTGCTGAGAAGCTGACTCTGTTGCTCGCAGACGAAGGGATTAGATGGAAGGAGCAGATTGAAAAACTGAAGCAAACTCTCGCAGAGGTGGGAGGAGACACCTTCCTTTCAGCCTCCACGATTTCCTACCTCGGCCCATTCTCCGGCGCATATCGTGAACCGCTGCTAGGAAAGTGGCTGTAGAAGCTGACATAACTTTAGGTCCCGTACTGTAACCCTTACTCTCTTGCCTCCAACCTGGAGAACCCGATCCGCATTAGAGACTGGGTTATGGAAGGTCTCCCCAACGACAGCGTGTCTGTAGATAATGCGGTTATGGTGAAGCGATGCCAGAGATATCCCTTGCTGATTGATCCTCAGGGAGAAGCCAATAGATGGTTGAAGAAGCACGAATCGAAGAACAACCTCAAAGTGATTACTTTTGAGGAGCAGTATTATCTCAAGACCATAGAGAACGCAATCCAGAGCGGCTACCCCGTGCTGATCGAAGAGACTCAAGACACTCTGGAGAGTGCTATTGACTCAGTGCTCAAGAAGGAGATCATGGTAATCGACAACATGAAAGTGATCAGAGTAGGAGAAAAGCGTGTGCCATACAATCCTGAATTCAGGCTGTACATGACCACCAAGATCATCAACCCTAACTACTTGCCTGAGATCTTCATCAAAGCCACGGTCATCAACTTCAGCATCACGTTCGAGGGGCTGCAAGACCAGCTGCTCAGCGAGGTTGTCAAGTTCTAGAAGCCGGAAATCGAAAAACAGAATGATGAAGTTGTGGTGAGCATCGCTGCAGCTAAAAAGAGTCTGAAGGAGTCGCAGGAGAAGATTCTGGAAATGCTAGCTGTGTCCAAAGGTATGATTCTGGATGACGTCGACTTGATCGACACACTCGAGAGTTCCAAGAAGGGTGCCGCCGAAATTATGAAAAACCTTGAGGCGACCACCTTGATCGAAGCCAAAATCGCCACGACCAGGAACCTATACATCCCTGTGGCAGTCCGAGCCACTCTTCTCTACTTCGTGGTGGGCGATCTGAACGGCATCGATCCCATGTACCAGTACTCCTTAGGCTACTTTAAGAAGCTATTCAGAACTGCGATGCAGGAGGCTGATCGTAACGACATCGTGGAGCTGCGTCTTCAGGCTCTCAATGACAAAGCCACTAAAATGGTGTTCTCAGACGTGTGCAGTGGTCTGTTCGAGTCCCATAAAAAGATCTTCAGTTTCTTGATCTGTTCTTCTATCAAGCGCCAGGCCAAATTAGTGGGACAAGTGGGCTGGAATTTTTTGTTAAGAGGACCAGGACTTCCCCCCAAGGACTACAAAGAACCTGTGGCCAATCCCGAACCGGCAACAATCACACCTTCGACTTGGTACTTCTTGACGGTGTTGTCCCAGAAGATGAGTGAGCTCGCACAACTGCTCGTGGCTCTAAAAGAACCGGGTGCAGTCGCACAGCTCAAGTCCTATATCGACTCATCCCTCGAGAAGAGCATATTCTCCTCAACAGCTGTGGCCTTCCCTCTGAAGTCTATCACCATTTCCTCGCAATTCACTAAGCTTTTGCTGGTGAAGGCTTTGTCCCAATAGAAATTGATGATCAACCTGGGACAGTACGTGCAGGCAGAGTTGGGAGCCTACTACGACCAAATCCAAACCGTGTCTCTGGAGAAAGTGTTCGGTAGCAGTGATAGTCGCACTCCCATCATCTTCATTCTTTCGGCTGGTGCCGACCCCACAGCGGCTATTCTTCGATTTGCGCAAGAAAGAGATAAAGTCATCAATGTCATCTCTCTGGGCCAAGGCCAAGGAGAAAAGGCAGCCCGGCTGATTGAGAAGTCAAGGAAGGATGGTTGCTGGGTATTGCTGCAAAACTGCCATCTTGCCAAGAGCTGGATGCCCAAACTATAAAAAATAGTGACTGCCTTCGCAGACGAAAACGCCAACTAGAACCCTGACTTCCGACTGTTCCTAACTTCTATGCCTGCTGAATACTTCCCCGTCTCCATTTTACAGAACAGCGTGAAGCTGACTGTGGAACCTCCGCGAGGTCTCAAGGCAAACCTCAAAAGATCATTCAACGATTTTTCGGAAGAGACTATGGAGTCGTGTCCGAACAAGAAGCCAGAATGGATCAAACTGTTGTACTCTTTATCCTTCTTCCATGCAGTGATACAGGAGAGGAGAAAGTTCGGACCCTTGGGTTTCAATATCCGGTACTAGTTCAACGACTCAGATCTCGAGATTTCGGTGTCGACTCTGCGGATGTTCCTGAGCGACGAGAAAGAGGAGAACATCCCCTGGGAGAGTCTTTTGTACATGACAGGCCACATTAACTATGGAGGCAGAGTCACGGACGACTGGGACAGGGTCTGTCTGCTCTCGATCCTCAAAAAATACTATACGCCAGATGCCATCACTACCGATAAATATGCCTTTTCGGACAGCAACATCTATGTGATCCCTAAATGCTTCACGATTACCGATTTCAGAAGCTACATTGAGACTCTACCAGATCAGGAGGATCCTGTCGTCTTTGGACTACACGACAACGCTAACATTACATTCATGACCCAGGAGTCTAACAAGATGATTGATACTATCCTGAGTCTGGAAGCCACGGCATCGGGATCTGCATAAGGAGACGACCTTACTCCTGACCAACAGGTCCTTGTTATCATCGCGAATCTCTCAACGCTACCGCCCCCTATAAACGCTGAAGTCATAAAAGACCATCTCAAAGGAGAACAACCAAAAGACTCATAGACAATTGTCCTGCTTCCTTCGCTAACCACTTTCCTTCTACAGGAAGTCAGCAAGTTCAACAACCTACTTAAAGTGATGAAGAATTCTCTGAGCCAGCTGGAACTGGCCATCAAGGGATTCGTAGCCATGAGTCAGGACCTGGATGAAATGTACACGTCGTTCCGCAATAACTCAGTCCCTGCCGTCTGGAAGAAGGTGGCCTATAGTTCTCTGAAGCCTCTGGCCGCCTGGCACAAGGATCTGAAGATCCGAGTGGACTTCATCACGGACTGGTTCGTGAAAGCCAGTCCTGCGAGTTACTGGATGAGTGGGTTCTTCTTCCCACAAGGATTTGTGACAGGAGTATTACAGACACACGCCAGAAAGTACAAACTGCCAATCGATACTTTGAGCTTCAAATTCGTAACTCTGGATGGTGAACGAACTGTGGCTCCTCGTGATGGAGTATACATTCACGGTCTGTATTTGGATGGTGCGAGATGGGACTCGAACCAGGATTCTTTGGCGAACCAAGTGATAGGCCAAATTTAATGCCCCATGCCAACAATCCACTTCTTACCAGTTCAAGAACACGAAGTACCTGAGAATGACTACAAGTGTCCTTGTTACAAAACGTCTAACCGAGTGGGTGTGCTGTCAACGACAGGACAGTCGACAAACTTCATTTTGGCGATTGATCTGAACAGCAAGCATGAGAAGCCCGAGTTCTGGACACTGAGAGGAGCGGCGTTGTTGTGCCAACTTGATTATTGAGGTATATATATTGAATGCATAAGGCCTAGCTTCCTGAGAAGAAAGGCTGGCTGTATAATACGATAATAATGAATACTGATGAAACATTTTCAATTTTGTGATGTAATGAGTAGAGTTTCAGATTGACTATATACAAAGATATCTGATATCAACAACTTGTGTCATCATGCACTTTCCTCGATCAGGCTGTCCAGTCTTTCTTCGACGGCCTTGTTATTGTACTTTCTGTACATCCAGAGGGTCATAGGGATCAGCAGGACGCAGATCCCCCCGAAGAGGTTGAAGGGGCCGTTCCTATTCCAGAACTCGAACATGATTCCTCCAATGAAGGTCTGCACTGTGATACCCAGAATACCCACTAGAGTTTGGATACCCGTGATGTAGCCACGATAGGAGGGAGGAGCATAGGTATTCACCAAGAATAGACTGGCTGTCAGAAGTCCTGACATGCCCAGACCGAGCAGCACCAAACTGAGATAAAGAAGATAGCTTTTGTAGTTCTAGACGAAGTTAATTGATAGAGTGCCAAGTCCAGCCATGCAGAACATAGCGATAAGAAGCTTTTTGGTGGAAGCTTTGCGTTGGAAGAGCAGTCCGTAGATGATGCAGCTCACCATGATGACAGTGTATGTCACGCCAGAAAGGGCAGAGGCACGGGTAAATGCATCATCGAAACTGTCGTCCATGGAGTAAGTCCATAAAACGAGATAAAGGGATAGGAGAATTGAGTCGCCGCGAGCAAGGAAAGCACTTAGGTATCCGAGAGTGATTTCGGGTATTTTCAGACTCTCTTTGCCAATTTCGATCATCTTGCGGAAGGTTCTTTTTTATTTTTGAGCCTTGGCACTCTGGTAATAGGTGGTACCAGGCTTGACGCAGAATAGAGTGTAAAAGAGACCTAAACTCCGAAATGGGATCACATGAGGTGGGATGTCTTACCTAAAACAAGAGTGATAGAGGCTGCGGAGATGTATTGGATATAGATCTTGCGATCACTTTCAAGATTCTTGAGGAGAGTAAAGTTCAGGAAAGCAGAAGCAATGGCTCCCAGAGAGCTCATAAACACTAACACAGCAGAGCAAGTACCTTTGCTTTCGTTGTGGACGTAGTCTGCCAGAAGTGGGATCACCGAAATTGCGATAGCGCCTATACATGTGGTTGTTGTTGTTGATCGTTTGAATTACCTTGTGCGTAGAAGCAACGGGCGACGGTGTACAGCTCGAAGGATGGGCAGTATGGCATGATGACCATCGATATTGCAATGACTGTGATTCCGTAAGCTCCGATAATGCGGCGTCCGAACTTGTCGGCGAGGAACCCGAAGATGGGGGCTGTGAGGAGTTTCACAATGATGTCAAAAGCGATGACGAGACAGTTGCGAAGGTTTTCAGGATGCTTGCGATCTACACCGAAACGCTGCTGGAGGAGCATAGGCTGGAGACTGTCGATGCTGACAAAGATGAATGAAAGCATGAAGTAGTGGATGAGGCAGCCGAGGAAGTTGCGAGGAGAAACGTCAGGACTGAGTGTGATTTTGCCGAAGCAAGTGCGAGAGGCGTCAGGCTGTTTGCTGAGGGAGAGTTCTTCGCTATTAGAGGACATGGAGACTTAAGGGGAGGGTTGATTATGTGGATATGTGTGGGCTGGAAGAGTCGATAGTAGCGAGTTATTAAAACTTGTGCGAGGGAATAGGGTAATTCTACTAGGAAATACGTCAGCAACTTTATGATTATGGACTCGAAAGGCTACACCGCCAGGTTTGAACCACTATTAAATTTCCTTTAATTTCTTATTTTCTGTTGCTTAATTGAGGCAGCAGCCAGATAGAATCCAGCTAATAGTTGCAGTGCACTCAACACTATGCTGTGTGTAGTTGAGCAAAGTCACATCCATATCCCCAGCACATACTGGGCAGCACAGGAAGAGAAGGGATAGTGTTAGTAGCGACAATTTTCAATTTAGCGAAGGGCCAGCACTTCCAGACCCAGTGGCTTCCCGAATCCTGGAGTTGGTGAACAGAAATTATGCCTGTGATACAATTCTAGGACCTGTACATTAAATTAGCCCTTAACTGTGGCTACGATTGCACTCCCACCTGAATCATCGGTAATTAAATCCAAACCAACCCATAAATTCACAACGTAATGCCTCGCGCTCCTCTCAATTAAACCGAGACTCTTCGGTCCTCCCTCAATTTCCCAATACTCATTTCAGACTTTCCTTCTTCCAGATCCCTGTTTCCGTTAATACTACCCATATTAATCAATTTTATTGCATACCCTGTAGCCCTTCACCCAACACCCATAACAATCCCTACAATTTTATTCAATACTTACTATCCATTCCTTATACTTCCTACCATGCACGCCCGCAGCCTTGTCGGCGACAAACTCCGTACCAGTAGTGAGCAGGCCCCCACCTCCCGCCTCGATGGCAACTTTAACGAAGGAATCATGTATATTAACTACCTTTTACCGTCTTCCAACCCATCAGATTCCGCAATCGCTACGTCAAGTTCAAAAAATGTCCGCGCCGACAGTCTTCCTCTGCGACCGCACAACACAACTTGTTCCTGGTGTCTCCCTTAATTATCCAACCCAAGTTCCCCCAGCGCCCAGCAATACAACAATATACTACTTCGAACAAGAGCCCCCCCGATAATAACCAAGTGGCTACACGCCCCGTCTCACGGCCTGCAGAGACGGAACAGTTTATCATGAACTTCCTGCATTCCCACAAGTCGCGAATCAATCCAAAGTACGACCGGATGCTTGGGGCTAGCCAGGAAATGCTATTCTATGTGAAATCCCACAGCTCTGTGGTCAATGCAGGAGTGCCGAACCATCACCTGCAAGGAGCACAGAGTCTAGGCAACAAAGTGGGGTCTGCAGTGTTGACGATCGACGAGAGGTCCACGACGCACACTGTGCCTACCCAGTCTAATATCGAAAATAACTATAGTGCCATCGAACCGTCTAATAATCCTCTTTTCGAAGCAAACAATACTTCCCTCAACAGATTTCCCAAAGAAGTCAAATCTGGCCGAATCTCAAGGATCACTGAAAGCGCTACTGCAGTTCTGGAGTCGGGCTTCCCTGGTTGCAAGACTCCGGCAGCCCATAACCATCCTAGCCACCGCCGCCAACCTTCAAAACCTATTTCGTCCAGACCTGAGAGTTTCATAAGACCCTCAAAATCGACTAAGCAAGAAGGCAGCCTCAACTCTCATGTGCAAGGATCCTATGGAGCTGCTCTTTTCGGGACTAGTAGCCTAGGATAGACTATCGAAAAAAAACTAACCGAAGAAAAGAAGAATCGACCAATAATATCCTATTAGCACAAAGACCTAGCACACATAAAGTCAGAATCTTATGCGATCCTCGATCACCCCAGTGGGCAGCTTATCCTCCACTACCGATCGAAGCAGGCCCTTGAGATAGCCAGCCTAACCAAAATCATGACTTGCTACACCATCATCAAACTCTGCGAAGACAGAAACATCGATATAAACTCAGAAATGTACGAGGTTAAGTTAATGGTGTAGGATGTTACAGGTACCTCGGCTGATCTCATCGAAGGAGATATTCTGAACATCGAGCAGCTACTCTATGGGCTAATGCTGCCCAGTGGCAACGACGCAGCCATGTGTCTGGCTGACTGGGCAGGAGCACTCCTATCTGGTTCCAAGAACGGAAGCACACGCTAAAACATCAAGGTGTTCGTGCAGGAAATGAACAACAACTGCAAACAAATTGGTCTTAAAGATTCGAGATACGGAAACCCTCATGGCTTACCCAACCGGGACACTCGCTCCACAGCATTCGACCAGTGCAAACTGAGCAGCCTATGCATGGCTATGCCGCTGTTCAGCAAGGTTGTGATGACGCTGACCTACAAGTTTGTCGTGAAGACTAGCGACAACCATACACGATAAGTCATTTGGGAGAACACTAATAAGCTTCTGAGGAGACCAGGCTTTTTGGGAATCAAGACCGGAATAACAGTCACTGCAGGTCCTTGTCTGTCTAGCTGCTACTAATTCAAAGACAGAAAACTGATCGTGGTGTTGTTGAGATCTAACAAAGTGAGTCGGAGGTTTTCCGAAACACGCAGACTGCTATACTGGACGTTGAAGCAGCTGTACAAAGGAAGGCTCAGCAATGAGGAGATCCGTAGTTTGTAGGATCTTCGCAAGAACAGGCGTGAGCACGACAGCGACAACAGCGAGGACTAGCAGTAGTTCATTTATACAAAATAGAGTGGGGAGGAACTGGCACGGCGTAACAAAATTCTCAAGTATGAGTTGTGATCAGTACTACCTTCTTCATTTTCTGAGTATCCTTGATAATTTACTATTTCCCAAATGGAAGGTGTCTGAGAACTGAGTCTACAGATAGCTACATAGATTTGACGCATCAGTCACTGGGCAGCTAGTTTCTCCAGCCTGCCCAACGAGTTCAGGAGAATCGTGTTGTAGCCATTCGAGTTGCTGAAGCCCTGGAATCTGCTCGTGTAATCCTTGATTTGCGAGGAAACGCTGTTGTACTGCCCACCACAAATGCTCTTGAATATTTGTTGGTAGTCTTTGTTCAAGTACTCTATGGCTTTATTCAGCTCCTCCATGTCCTTCTTGTACTTGCCCTACATGTACTGTTTCTTATTG
This sequence comes from Lepidurus packardi, assembly GCA_023053545.1. Lineage (NCBI taxonomy): Eukaryota > Metazoa > Arthropoda > Branchiopoda > Notostraca > Triopsidae > Lepidurus > Lepidurus packardi. The sequence goes on from JAKZAN010000123.1 coordinate 46,020, forward strand.
ACCAGATCGCTCAAGAAGGAGTACTAGGGACTCGGCTAGTAGCTGATCATGAGCTCGTGGTGCTTCTTCAGGTGTTAGGTCAGCCTCTTGTGCTCATTGTGCACTAGCTTCTGATAGTGTTCTTCTCGCTCCCGCATGACGTGCACGTCCTCGTACTTGTTATACTTGGGAAGGAAGGACTTGTAGTTGTCTCTGAACTTCTAGTAGGTGCCGCGCAGATCATTTATCTCCTTCTGCAGCAAGACAGGCATGTTGGCGAGAGAAGCGTAGTGCTTACGGTATTGCTCAATCTCATTCTTCCTCAGATTGTTCAAATCGTCTGCGGACAAATCCTCGAATTTTATTTTCTGAGCGAACTCAAACCTCTGCCCCTCAATCTTGGAGATGTCTGTGTCGATGCGTTCCTACACCATCTTAGTTGCGAGTTTGTACTGAGGGATATCCATATATTCTACGGCAGGGAGGGCCACTTGAGGCCGATGAGTGCGTGATAGCTCTGTGCAGGCTTTGCTGAGATACTCGTTGTAGTGCCTGAGGTTGAAGTAGTAGGTTTCGCTCTCCTTAAAGTCCCGGTTGTACTTCTGAAAGAGCCCCCAGTTTTTGTCGAACTACGAGTAAAATTGTGGATCACTCACATTTATGTATCGCTCACAGTTTTGGCTGAACTCGTTCATCTTCTTTTTTGCCTTGTCCAACTCCTCCTCATTAATCTGCAAAGCATGGTACAGTCTGGACAGGCAACGCTGTTCGTGCCTATACTCCCGCAGCTGGCACTCCAGCATCTGATCGATTCTTTTGTACTCGGGGAACTCGTTTAGCCGTTCCTGCAGTAAAGCTGAATGGGCGTTGTGGTAGTCGCGGGGTGTACACAGAAAAGAAGCTATGAGCTCTCGGATTGGCATATAAGGGCAGGACTCAAACTGCTTGAGAAGGTCAGCAACACGGACGTCCCGTGGAGCAGATACCAAGGAACTTTTTGCGATACGGTCGTACTGGGAATCCAAAGTATGGGGGTGGACGAGACGAATGGGAAGAGCTTCGTCAGAGGAAACCTCTATTTCGTGTATGTATTGGACTCGGGACTCCATGGAGGTTTGAATCTGTATCCTCGCAAGTAGATGAGTTTATTTATACAGTTATTAGCACACCAGGTGCGAGGTGTCGGGAAAATATATCAGAAAAACAGTGTCAATGCCGTTATGACCAACTCATGCCTCCAAGTACGAGTATTTCTTTGGCACTCCCAGACGACCCTTGCTCTGGCTCTGGCTCCCACTATACTCCATCGCGTCGTACCGGTAGTTCAGCACACTTCTCTCATTCCCCAGGTTGGAAACATATGTCCTGTCTAAAATACTACTATTCAGGCTAACGTTGCCCCGGCCATTGTTCCTCGAAAGTCTCTCCATAGAGGTATTGGCCCGTGTCAGTAGAGTAGTAGTATCCGCCATACGTGCGATTCGACCAGGCGTCCTGGGGTCCGATTAGTAGAACCGATTCTGTGAGTTAGTGGTTTCATTGAGGCTGGGCGTGAAGGCATAATTAGCAGGCTGAATCCTTTCTCGGGACAAGCTACGCCTCTGCTCTTTGTATTAGAAAGCTGACTTGATGTTGAGAGTGTTGGAAAAAGGGGGTATCGTATTGGTGTTTCTATTAGAAAGAACAGAGGCTTCTGCAGTATGGGGACTGGGATTCTGAATGCCTGAGATCATCTGCTTGGCCTTATTCCTGACATTAGGGTCTTTGGACTTCTTGAACACAGCTTCGTAGGCTGCCTTCAATTCCTCGTCTTTCTTCTGCTTGATGGTGACTCGGGTCTGCTGTGACGAACACCCGCGTGTCTGCCGAGGAGTCACGATTTGCTCTGAAGTCGACTAGGAAATCGCGGAGGAAATTTTGTTGCGTGCTTTAATGTCTTCGTAAGAGGGATAGTTTCTTGTGTTCTGTGGAACCTTATTCTAATCTTGAACAGTTTGTGGCTTCATAAACCCACTCCTCCTTATGACTCCTGCACTTAACTGACTAGTGTTTGGGAGTGTCTTTGGAGGTTATTCCTTGGGGTTCAGATAGTGCGGAGTTGTTTGATGCTTCTAGTATCTTTTTTACTCATGGCGCTTTGGCTGTTGGGACTCTTACTTGGGTTCAGGCGAAACTATCGATGCTAAAGTTTTAGATCTGTATTTATGCAGGTCCTCATTCACTTATTCCTCTAACACAAGGCTTTGGGAAGAAGCGCTGTAATGAAAGAACGCCAGCACTTTGTCGAGGAGAGCAGGCGCTACTGACTCCTTCTTGATGATGTTGGTTAGGGAGGCTATTATTTTGTCTTGGATGTTCTGGCAATGTGAGAGAGGGATGTTGTGGGCTTTGCAGACACGCTGACTGAGGGAGTGCTTGTCATCGGTGTCGAGGACGTGGACGTCGAGCACCTTGCCCATGATCTTGAGCTGGAGGGTGAAGATAGTCTGGCTGGATTTCATGGGATCGTGGTTATGTTCAGAATGTCAGTTTGCTTTCGTACTAAAAATTATTATTAGGCCGAAAGCGCAAAAATTCTATGTGCACAGGTTAGGATGAATAAGTATTCCACAAGGCTGATATCTTCAGAACACCCTCATAGAATATCCGAACATAGATAGCCTTCGGAAAACGATCACAGCCTCTGTTGGAACACGAACACACGCCGTGTTCAGCCCCAATCCCTTATCGCTCGGGTTCGCACTCTTTGACCCATCTAGTTATAAGAAATGTTTGAATCTAAATTCAAACTCCGAATACATGCAAGACCTCAAATAAATTTAAGTGGAAGCAGTGCATCTGGCTGGCCCACAAGAGTCAATGGCGTGCGGAGAGAGCAGCATGATAGCAGATAGAGAGGCAGTGCCTGAAGACTTTGGAGAAGGGAGAGAAGAAGAGGCAGGAGGGTGGGCGAGTCGGAAGAGTGAAAGTGAGGGTTGGAGTATTCGGTGGCAAGGGGGGGAAGAGATATAATTTGTGATAGCATGTGGGGATTATTGCAAAAGGCAGATTGTTGAACAATTGAGTCGCGGCAATGCCTATGTTATGTCATCTAGCAATAACTGCACTGCCTTTTTAATCGTAACAACTTCCCTTGCCTCCCTTATTTAACCAACCTCTCCCCATAATATTAAACATCCAGTCCACTCAGTAACCTACAACTCCACAATTCCCAAACACCCCTCCCTAGTAGACTTCTCCATGCGTGATCTTCAATCTCAACCCACTCCCTCCTACAAAACCATGAAAAAGGTCGAGTCTTCCAGCACCGTGGCCAGTCTCAAGAAGTACGCCAAAATCACCCCCACCGTCAAGGAACGACTGGCATACCTCATCATCCAGCAGAACATGACCATCAAGAAGGTACCCATTCCGTATGACATTTTGACATCCTGACTCGCCTGGACGTGTAAGACCGGGATGACGTTATGGCGTTGAAATGAGGTCATCAGAAAGCAACGCCCTTATAAATAATTAATGATTTTTGCTTTAGCCCCGATTTTAAACTTAAACACGCTATTTTTTGGAATATATTTCTGTGTAGGCAGCCAGAGCTATCAATATCAACTACTCCTCGGCAAAGACTATCTTTGCCCACTACAAAAGCACCCTCAAGGCCAAACAGCTTTCCCAGTAGGACGCTGCAGACCTACCCTCCCTTAGAACCGCAACCATGCGATTCTTATCAGGGTACGCGGCGCTGCCCACCCAGATAGTGACTACGGTGGGGGGCAGGTACGAAAACTAGAGTCTAGGCATGCAGAAGATAAGCATGCCAGAGTTCTGAGAGGCGATGAATAGTGAGGGTTCTAGGCCTAGGAAGTGGCTCAGAATCCATGATGTGTACATATTTTTATTACTTAATTGCTTATTCCTATTCCCAGTCCAATTATTCTTTTATATAGCTATCCTATCAACAAATAACACCTATCCATCCTTCCACCCAGTATTCCATGCCACACCTACTATACACGTCACAACATCTCTTACCTCAGGATCCTTGGTTTCCTAGACCTGTATTAGCTGTTAATTTTCTCTGCTAGTCCTTCGCCTCCATCCACCTCTGCTGACGCAGCATCTTCTTGCTCACTGCCTTCGGCTACTCTTCCTTCTCCGCCACCTTCATTTCCCGTGCTACATAGTTCTCTTCATTCTGCAGTTATTTGTCTGTGATCACGCGAGTCACCGTTCCCAATGCCTTGACATGACCTTATCGCATGATTAGACTGGCCCCGGCTCTGATGTACTCTGCGCTGTAAGGGAACTGCAACCGTATTACTGCTCTGTCATTGGATCTTAACACTTCTTCGCCCCCCACGATCTTCTTGATCAGGGCTGCTTGGATGACATTCCCGCAGTGGATGACAGATTGGTACCCCAATTTCATGGTAGTCGATGTATGAATCACCTGGATCTCTGCCTCGAACTCCCAAATTGGTTAGGGTCGATTCTGGGCATCCAATAGCTTCATGCCTCTGCGGAAGTCAGTGCGTATCAGCTTGTCGTTGGCCTTAGTGGGCCTAACGCACATGCATGCCAGTTCCCCTGAACTCGTTTGTTCTCTTGCTGTTCTGCTGCAGTGGATGCTCTTTATTATGACATTCTTGAAGCATTTATTTTTGTCAGGCCCCAACGCACATTGCTGCCCGATCTTAGCCGTGCCCGACTTAACTAGCCCGGAGACCACGAGCCCCACACCTTCCACCAGGAATGTTTCGCTAATATCAAGTTCGAAAGCATCGTTGGCTGGTCTCAGATTTTGGTTGATGGCGTCTCTGTTTTCGAGTCTGGAGAAAAATCTGACCATCTATTTCTTGCCTTGGGTAGTGACGCTGGACATATGGAAGATGGGACAGATGTTGCCAGCCCGCATCAGCTGCGCATATTTGTCCACTTCTTAAAAAGGAGTTCCCTATTTGATGACGACTGCGATCTTCTTAACGAAACTGGCCTTGAGCAGCTTGTTGATCTTATCCACAGCCTCTTCGTAGATGTTTTGAGGGGCGATATCGATCTTGGTCAGTACCACCAGGAAGGGCACCTTCAGGAACAATGCCACTCCCAGGTGTTCCATCGTCATCTTGGGCAGACCCATGTTGGACCCTACCACGATCATAGCGTAGTCCCTGCAGTCCCAAAAGTAGGAAGGGTAAGAAGTATTAATTACGGGGCGAGTCCAGCCATTCCATTGATTGTGGTCTTCAGGTACTTTTCGTGGCCACAGAGATCGAAGAAGCTCACGACCTTCTTGCTCTTGTCGACCACTTCTTTCCAGTATTTGTTTTTGTTGCTATTGAACCGTTCGGGCAGCACCTGCTCCTTTTGGTCGTTGAATCCCATGATTTCGTGGCAGATCGAGCTCGTCCTAGCAATAGACAATATTAAACATTGTGGTTGCCGGACTGCATGCCAAAGTACCTTCCCGTTTCTTATTCGTGTGTGTAGTTGAACACCTTGGTGCGGGCTGCTCCACGTCCATCGTCAGGCTGACCTTTAGTGAGTACGCCTACAAGGGTAGACTTGCCGGAGTCGACGTTGCCGACGACAGCTATTTTACAGTGTTCAGTTGGTTATGAGTGGAGGGGTTCCATGTCTGGTCTTAGCGCAATGGTACTTGAGTTAGTCTAAAAGATAGAACTATAATGATGGGGCCGGTGAGTACGAAATCTAGGTACTTTTCTGGACAAAACTATACTTGATTTCAAATTTAAAGTGGAATACAGCCAACAATATTGGACAGAAGACATATCTTCAGCAGAAAAAATGGTGTGTATCCAAAGCCAGTTCTCGTGCAATCAGGGTAGACCTCCTTTCAACGCATTGATCGACGAAACACTCGCCTCGATCTCCTTCATCACCTTCTCATGGCTAGACTTCACATCATCCACTCTCCGGTAAGATAGTTTCAGATTCGACAGCTGGTCCCGCACCCTGTCTGCTTCACTCTTATACTCATTCTCCTCGTGGCAGTATTCCACCTTCAGAGCCTTGATCTACTAGATTAGCTTGAACAGGTCGGCTTGGCCATCAGTCTTGGTGGGTGTCTGCCGCAGAGTAGCTAACTTGTTGCGGTGTTCATCGATCTATTTATCGATACCAGCGATCAAATCCTTCAGGGTTGCAGCATCGTATGTGCCTGCCGTCGTGGGACTGATTCTGTTGATGAGATCGCCGCTGATTTTGGTATAGGTGTTTTTGAGACTGTTGAGCTTGTCCTTCAGATCCTTTGTCTCCTTATTGAGGCTCTCCTTTTCGCGAAGCAGGTCGTCTAGACGGGCCTTCGCGCGTAGATATTGTTGTTATGCGTATGGCTTGAGCTGGATACAGGCGAAGTTAGACTGATAGAAGTCGAAGGCCTTCACGATTTCCGCTACAACCTGGCTGGTGAGGTTTTTGCAATACAACTCATTGTGGAACCTCATCTGCTGGAGTTTCAGCTTCTCAAGTTCTCTGAATATGCTCGCATCCATTTTCTTATTGCCTCTCTCGTCGTTCTCCCTTTCGCAAACCTAGACTTCGTCAAGCTTTTCCCTCCAATATTGCACTAGACTTCGTGCGCTATCTATATTACTATCGAGGCGATCAAGCTTGGCTAATGCCCCCCGATGCTGTTCTGCATAAACCAAGACTGTCTCGTAATCGTTGAGGGTAGAGCCGGTCTTATCGATTCCACGCAGTGCTTAGTCGATATTCTCCGTCTGAGGTCGCAGACTCTTGAGATAGTCTTTGCGCTTGTTAAGATAGTTGAGCATCTGTGTTTCTGCGGAGATCTGCCAGGCTATGCCACCCTCGTTGGATGTTGTGGGGTTCTGCTTGAGGATGGAAAGCTGCACCTCCTTATTATCTATTTTTTATTTGTTTTCGATAAGGTGAGAGTATGCTTTAGACAGTTTGGTAGTGTCGATTGATGTGACTTCGCCTTGTCCTGTTTTTGCTTTGCTGATAGAATCGGCGAGATTATCAAGGTTCCTCTTTTTGAGGATCACCTTCTTGCCTTCGTCGATTATCTTTGAGATCTTGTTGATGAGCTCGTCTCCCGTATTGGTTGGGATGATGTTGTTTAGATTTGAATCCTTCATTTTGTAGTCTGCAATAGATAAGAGAGTTATCAAGGATAGTGTTACCTAGTTCGTCGTAGAGGCGGCAATGCTTTTCGCTGAGGGTCTCGAGGGTAAGAGAACCTTCGATGTTGAGGTCAGCAGAGGAGTGGATCCGATAGTCTGCAGGTGAGGGGTATTTATAGTCATCGTGGGTTTGGACTGGCTGCTGAAGAGGGGCGGGGGTTTTGTAGGATTGGTAGCCGAAGAATATGCTAAAGGAGATGACGATGGCAGCGAGTGCGATGGCTGTATTGCGGCTGTAGTTGTTATTCATGGATGAGGGTATTTGCTATTTTAAATTTAGTGTGGAGAATAGTAAGTATTGCAAAGATAAAGATAGGCTGGCAGTGGGCAGAATGGCTAGTGCTAGTAAAGTAAATACACACATCAGTGTGGCAGCAGAATAGTAAAAATACCTCACAGTTGACTCATATTGATGTCTTTGCCAAATCTATGTGGACTATTGCTAAGCTCTAACAAAATCAAAGGGATCGCTCACCGAGTCTTCCCCTTTTTCTTTTTCATCTCTTACTTCTACATGTAAAGCTGCCATAAATCGTTTCTCTCCACATACAGCTTCTTCAACAAGCCCCGATTACCGTTCTCCTCAGATTCTTTTTGATACTGAGCGAAGCCTTATACATACAACACCTGCTACTTATAATTCGTATGCACACTCGTCAGGTCCATGCGTATCTTCGAACGGTAGACCTTTTTCACATTGTTGGGCAGTCGCTCGATCACTTTGGGCTCAGGAAATCCCAGAACATGACAGAAGTTGGTTACCTACTTTTTTACATATTTCATCTTGTCAAAGCGTTCATTAGCTTCTAACTCCAACTGAGTTAGCACAGGACAAGTTTGGTGGGATACCAAAGTCTTACTGCTGATCTAAGGGATTGAGGCAGAAGCCGAGGGACGCTTTGGGGGTTTTGCTATATTCAAGCACAGCTTTGCCAGTGAATCAAATGTGAAGTTCTGAAGGCTCTCTCCAAATTATTTCTGGTATTTCTCAGCCAGAGAGATCACTTAGTTGGGGTCTTGATTCACCACCAGAGAGCCATCTACATCAGGAACAAGTGTACTATTGAAAGAAGACTCAATATTGTCTTGAGAAAAGGTATCATCTTGTGGGGTTACTGGAATACATTTCTAGACTTAATACAGTTTTGCAGCCTCCAGACCTTATTTGAGCGAGTCCTTTTATGATACTTTGTGCCGATACTTTAGCTTGTATTTGGGAGTCATTTGGTGGACTGGAGTATCCACATTCCCGTTGCCAGAGTCTATAGCAGCAAATTAGTCTGGAGTATTATGTCCTGTCCGCTATAATGTTTTCTGGTTGGACTCATTTGCTTTACGAACTTCGTTGTTCCCCTCAACTGCAATAGTTGGTTCTGGGATTTTTTAGACACTAGGTTCAGTCACAACATTCTAGTCTAAATGTTGATTTGGAAAAACGCCTCGACTCCTCTCCTTAATAAGAGCAGTGAATTTGGGTCCAACGGCCTGATTCACCAGAAAAGGAAAGACCTGGTTCTGTAGCTCGTTACACACTTCTTGAAACAGAAATATCGACTGATGGTCTTTCTAATCTTGCTGTCCTCTTTCCAAGCTGAGCCTCGATAATTCCTTGAGAAAAACCATCCTGTTGATGTTATAGGTGGATTTCAGGTAGGGGTAGAACTAGACCTGGACTTTCTTGAGGAGCTCGGGAGTACCTCTGCGTCGCAGAAGGACATATTCGCTGAGCAGCCAGTCGATGATATTTTCTGCACATCTTATTTCGTGTGCTTCGATGTGGGTAAAATACTTGGAGTTAAGGCGGCCAAGAATGGACTCATCTCGGAGAATACGCGGATAGTAAAGGGTATTGAGAGAATTGAGGACTTGCTAGAATCCCATGGTATTGATGGTATTGAGTGATGCTCGCGAGATACTGTAAACTTGGGGATTTGGAGCGAGGATTAATTGATAAAACTAATATTTGGATTATCCGGATTTGTTCGTTTCTTCTTCATGATTCGCTATTATTTTGGAGCCCAGAAGCTCAGGAGTTGTCTTTTAGCACAGACCTTTATGCTTGCACTTTCTGAGGGAGGCTGTTGCTCGGTCTAGACCGGTTCAGACTGTCAGACAGGCTCAAGGGATGTTATTCTCTTATCCAGAAAGAAAATACAATACCTCTTATAGAGTCAGGTAAGTCCCGTGAATTTGTTGCTATAATATATTTTATTAAGTTTATACACATAGTCCTTTCGAATAACCCTACCATGTACGGACTCCTCAAAAACCTACCCCTTCTCTCCTTCTCTACTGCTTCAAAATTCAATCGCCAGTTCCTCAAAGTGGTACCTTTTCTATTCAAACTCCCCATCTTAGACTAACACTGCCGTGGATCGCATCAGGACCCTCATGAAGAAAAGAAATAATGACAAAATCGTAAGCACTCATCCCCACCCAACCCATTACCACCACAGATTGGAGTTAAAATTAGTCTCACCAAGAGAGGCTGCAATGGCCTGTCCTACGCAATGAACTATGTGTAGAAGCAAGACAAGTTCGATTAAGTGATTGAGCAGGAGGGCGTCAAAATCATCATCGACAGCAAGGTACATTCACAATATTTATGCAATCTGTGGTTAGGCTCTGATGGCGTTGGTCGGCACGGAAATGGACTACGTGATGACGGACACAGCGGAGGAGTTCGTGTTCACGAACCCCAACGAGAAGGGGAAGTGCGGCTGCGGAGAAAGCTTCCATGTGTGAGGTGACTGCAGGGCGATCTATCTATATGTTTAATCACTGCCATATTCTCTTTTATGCTTATCCATCAGAAATCGTTACTCTCTATGGCAGCGATCACATTCCTTACCAATTATTAAACTCATTCCACCATTTTCAATACCTATTCTCGAATCCAATATGCGCAAACTCACCCAATTCGCAGAATCCCTCCGCAGTGTCTCATCTGTGTCTCCTAACCTTCTGCATACAAAAAAGGGACACATCAAGCTCGTCCTAGACTCTCAAAACCCCACCGAACTATCCCGTGCCACACTTCCCCTCATGACCATTTTTCAACTCGCAGCACAGCATCCTGGCTGGGCACAGGATGTCCTCGCTACCATTAATAACAAACATACCCCTAACACCCCCTAAAACTAATCCACCCCATCATGGGAACTGTCTTACTGGCGCATTCGAGCCTATATTGCTCATGACCTCGTCGTCGACCCGCAAATCATTGATGACTTTGTGTTGGAAATCAACTAGCGGGACCGATTACCCTCAGGGCAGGTAAATCTGCTCTCAAAGCTGCTAGCTGCCAAGAAGAAGTCTCTGCAGCAATACAATGTCCTATTCAGGTCCATTCCGGAACTAATTTTGGAGAATATTTGGCACCTCGAAACTGCAGACTTCATTGAAGTGCTCAGCAACTTGATGAAAATGGACTCTAAGTACTACGAGACCATTAGTAATCAACTAGGTGACCGCATGGAGGAGTACATTCGAACTCACATCGAAGAGTTTTCCAGCGATGAAGTCAATCTCATTCTCTCTGCCCTCAACCATTCAAACATATTCCCTAACTCAGAGTTCTCCAACCTGTACAGACTGTGTCTGCATATGAAGAACTATATCAACGTGAGAACTACCGTCCAGTATCCCTTGAGGCCTAATAACCTGGACATCATGAACAGTATGCTGCCGCAAATTGCGTCACAAAAGGACTTGATGATGCTGAAGTCCGTCGAAGACAATGACAAGTCCGAACAGTATATGTACTACAATAAGCTGGAGCAATTAGAGACTCAGGATAGTATCTTTAGAGTGAAGTCAGACATAAGTGTCTCTACTATGCGGGAACTCCTTGATAATCTGAAGGCCATCCTACCATTCAGATATTAAGACGGTTTAGGGAGCCTGGTGAAATCTTTCGAAAAGGTTGTAGGTCCCGGAGAACCTGCCGAAGTGATTGAAACCCTGTACAATTTCTCAAGAAATATGATTTTGTGTGACCTTTAGAAAAACCCAAACATCAAAACTCGACTACTAGAGATTCTCAACGACCCTCGAGTCCTTTCGAAACTCGAGGTGGTTGCTGTGTTCAGTCTGCTTAAATACGTATTCAGGACCATGCCACATCATGAATAGATCCTGGCGCCTCATCTGCCAAAGCTTGACGCACTGTTGAGGATGAAGAATATTCTTCCTGCAAAATATGATAGCACCATGTTGAGGGACTTCTGCATTTCCAAAACCAATGTGAAAGAGATGCCTTTTTTTACAGAGGCGTTATGGAACAAGCTCACGAAAACTCACAATCTGAAGATTCCGAAGGAGGACTTACTGCACATCAATAAACTCAGGTTTTACCGTACTGGAAATCCTGAGGATTTTGCAGAGACAGAGTACATCGTCAAAGGCAAGAGGAAGAACAACTCCAGGCTGGAGAAATAGCTCAGCAGCATTTTCGCCAACATTGGTCCACTCCTCCAAGTTAAGACCAACGTCTATTTCAAGGGTTTTGAGATTGACGCAGTGATGACTTCCAAAGCACAGCCTGGCAAGGTGGTGTACATCGATGTGCATGGACAGTTCCACTACTACAGCAACGCCAAGGAAGTATTGAATCCCGGGAGTGCTTCCAAGAAGATACTGTTCGAGGCGTTGGGACTGGAGTATCGGATTGTGGGGTATCGTGAAGAATAGTTCGAAGAGACAGTCAGACAGATAGCAGAGAGTGTGTTTACAGGCAAAGGGGAGTCGGGGAGAGAAGGGTCAAAACCCCTTACACGATCAGTGTCTCGACCCTTGAAGAAGAGCAAGTGATTTAAATAGCCAATAAGCCCTATACTTTTATTTGATTGCTGTATACAAGAATATCGTTTTTATTGCTTTACTGAACATGTATGTTAGCACTATGTTTCGAATTAAACTATGTTTTATCGGTTTGTCATTGGCTGTTGCCTATAATATTTCCTATTCACCCACCCCCGTTTCCTCCCTCCCCAACCCTCCACCAAAATATCCCTGTCCCTCCCAGCCCCTACATAATCACTCCCTCATCCACTTCTCTACTTCCCTACCACTTTCCTCACCCCTGCCGCCCTCACAACATCGTTTTCTATTCACCCTTTTTTCGGCACATTCAGCCCTGGTTTCGCGCCAAATCTGTAGGAGATTCTACCTTACTTACCTCCACCCCTTTCGTCCCTCTCCACCCTCTTACATACTCAGCAGCAGCTAGACAGTCTTCCCCTGAGTCTCAATATGTAGTTTTTAGCGTGTTTTTATTTTTTGTTGCCGGACTTCTGGCTGGGTCTCGACATGGGTTTTGCTAGCCTAGGGTTTTAGTCGCAAAATATCACAGAATTTCCAAAATCGCGAGGCTCAAGCAGTTACCAAAAATAACCTAGTCTTTCCTGCTCATTGATAGCCCACGTACCACTCTTCCCTAGGAGTCGCGCCCTCACCATCCATTTTTAGACATCTTGCATTTTCCAGATGATGGACTAACATGAATGTATGGTTCGCTGTAGGAGAAACCTCAGTGGATGGAGTGTGGGAGGGTGGCTGAGGGTTTTGGAGAGAGGTGAGAGGTGTAGGATGGTTGATAGGGGAGGGGTGAGGTTAGGGATTTGAGCCAATCAGAATTGGTGTTTTAGGAACGGGCCAATCAGAATTAAGTGCAGCTTTGGAGTGGATTAATTATGTGAGATTAAATGGAGAAGGGCTAAGTAGCCTGGTTATAATCAATAAGTTAACGAGCACAACCAAGCAATCAAAATGGGAAAGAAACCTACTGAAACCAAACCCGCCAAGGCCGGCAAGTCCTCTGAAGGCAAGAGCAGAAGAAGAAGAGTCGAGACCTTCTCCATCTACATCTACAAGGTCCTCAAGCAGGTCCACCCCGACATCGGCATCTCCAAGAAGGCCATGAACATCATGAACTCCTTCATCCACGACACACCTTCGACAGAATTGGCTCTGAGGGCTCCAAGCTCGTCAGATTCAACAAGAGAAGAACCCTTTCTTCTCGCGAGGTGCAGTCTGCTGTGAAGCTGATCCTCCCCGGAGAGCTTGCCAGACACGCCATCTCTGAAGGCACCAAGGCTGTGACGAAGTATGTGAACCCCCTGATCGTTGTATGGTGTATTGAGTTTCGATTGTCTTTTTTAATTCATGCTCAAAACTACTTTTCGGTGTATAAATTAGCAGAGTAATGCACACTACCAATACAAATTTGGAATTCGGGTTGCTACTATTTAGCAGTCCCAGCCATCTTTAAAGCATCTCGGAAAGGCAAACATAATTATCATATCGTCATTTTGACCCATTGCCATAAAACAATAAGGGATATGGGTGAAGTATACAGTCATTCGGCATACCGCCTCAGTTTACGCCGGTCTTGTCGATCTTGGCGAAGTATTTGAACGGTAGCTTCACGAGCCAGGCTTCTTCCCGTCGCATCTTGTTGGCGCCCAAGACTTCCAGGGACTCACATTTGGGCAACCCCCGGCATTAAGGTCGCATCTTCAGAATTTTCTCCACATAGTCTTCTGCGTAGAAATTATTGATCTACTTTTCTTCGCACAGAGTCTTCTCCCAAAGCTTAGGGGTGAGGATTCAATTTATGTTATCGAATCGAAGCCTATTCCAGCTTCTCCACCTTCGCTGCGGAAAGCCCCGGACAGGTTCATTAGAGAGTTCTTTCCGCTTCGTTTCAGAACAGCAGATGCCTTCTTGGTCTGGTTAGCCCATTGCTTCTCGAAGAAAGTCAGTAGCGACCTTGAGTGTTCGAGGCGTTGTTATTCGTGTAGCCTTAGTTGGGGCTGAGATTGCTTACGTTTGAGGGACTCGCAATGCTCATAGCCTGTAGAGCCTGTCTACTTGCTGTCTTTCTGCAGAGGGGAGTTGAGATGGTCCAGGTTGGTTTCGGCGATCGACTCATTCTCCTTGTTACTGGAGTCGCGTTTCAGACTTTCAATAAGGGTTTCCTTTGGGAAGATGCCACGTTCCAGAGAAGGCAAGACACTGCTAAATTTACTGTGTCGGGAGGTGGCCGAGTCGGTGTTTTTGCGAATATTTTTGCGCTTGTCCTTCTTATTGGTGGCGCCCTTGACGACTTTGTAACCCACAATATCGTACTATTTGGCAGTGTCCACGAATGTCTCAGGGAGTTTTTCGAGGTCATCGCTTTCGAAGATGTTGATGAGTATTTCGCAGGTGGGGATGTTTTCGTCGATGATGGTGAAGCACTGGTTGGGGCAGCAAGGGAGGAGGAGCCTTCTTGAGTTCGGAGGCGATTTTGTAGTGTTTGATGATTGAGCCCGTGGAGGACGAGGTGGCCGAGAAACATGAGGAAAGCGGAAGGTGTGATAAGTAATTTATGGAACTTTGGAATATATATTCCGACGGATACTGTAGAACAGTGACTCAGAATATTGAAATAGAAGGATCTGGTTGCACGCGATATTCGGCACTCCATATATCGCAACCCTTTTGTCACGACCCAATGGACACTGCAACGGCAGACCCGACATTTGAGAGGCTTGCGGCTGGCACTACATTCCTCGCGCAAGCATAGTTTGGATTAACGCTACGACTAGTAATAAGTTGGTGAGGGGTTTATTGTCCTAGGATTTAATCATACTTTGGTGCTTGGGTAAGAAAACGAAGTAAATATTTTGTATTAGACACTTTATCCCTGCAGGTGACCATCAATCGATTATACTTGGTATCGAGCACATATGAATATTGATCCACCAATGCTGGGACGATCTCAACGAGTCTGGAATGAGTTTAGCTGCTTCTGTCTTCGTGACCTTCCGCCCTCTTTGATCTTTTCTCAATCCCAATATAGTGATCTGACGCTGTTTACGCAAAGCATAAAGTTGCACCCATGGCTAAAATATACCCCAACTAATTTAATATCTCCTCTTCCTTGGCCCCTGCCAGACTTTATTCGTGATGCCGTAGCGACTCCTCCAAAAACAACGGTATACGCATCTAAATTTGCGTTAATTCGGGCGTTCTTATCCTGAGGTGTGCCGTGGCTTTCCCAGCAACGGCAGACCCACATCCGATGGTTGTTTCAATTAAATCATAAGGCGAGCATCATTACTTTGTGTTAAACTAAGCTATAATCCATAAACATCGTACGCCCAATAAATCAGATACTATCGGCTCCTCGCACCTCATGAAGAGCACTTCTGCCCTCAAAAAGTCACAACACCTATAAGCCACTTCCCCCTCCAGGCCCAGGCCTCGCATCTCCGAATCCCCTATCTTTAACCCCCAACCCAATACCCTCTCTCCTCAGCCAGGATAATCATCCCTTTGCGCAGGCCCCGTCCTTCGGAGACACCGTTCGATGCTGACCCTCGCTGGCAGTCAGACTCGAAAATCTCCTCAAGTCCCCTATGCCTTTGACATCAAAGCAAGAGTTGCTGAATATGCCGAAAGACACGAGGAAATTAATCAGAGACTCTTGATGAACAGATCACAAACCCAGGGGCACCCTCCATACAAAACACCCAACCAAACTTTTTTCGGCAACAGATTGGCCTCTCCTGACAATAAGATTTCGAGTGGGACACAGCATCATGGAACGACCCTATCCAGTCGTCTCTAACAAGTAGGCCTCAAATTTCAGTATGACTGGGAGCCTACCGAGCAGTTTTTCTCAGCGGTCTGCTTATACGCCTCTAGCTCAGTCTTTACCCTCCGAAGTATCTAACTCAATAATGAATAGTAAACCTTTATATAATGTGGCCGGTCCCCTTCCTCCTTCTTCAAAACGTCAAACCTCGCGCCTCAGAACCCGTTATTTGAAAACGAATGCAAGGAGTAGGAATGCGACTCGAACTCTCCTGAAAAGTCTCTCAGAATGGAATCTCGCAGGACCCGCCAAATCCCCACCCGTCGCTCGATATTAACAAGGACGTGGAAAATTGTACAGTCCTTCTCCAGTAGCTCCGACGCCCGCTAAACTAAACTTCGCACCCAATGAGGATGCCTTCAAAAAGCCAGGCTCCCTGAAGGAGACCATTTCTACATGATTATACGAACAGCTCTAAGCAGAGTTCCGTGCGCAGCCAATAGACCAAATATGGCTTCCAGCTGTCAGACTTTAAGATCGGCAAGGAATTGGGTAATGGCAAATTTGGGAGCGTGTTTCTAGTCCAGTAAATTCTAGCCAGTTGACACCACACTCTTCTACTGACCCTTTGCATAAGTATAGACACAAACTCACCGGGTTCCTCTGTGCCATGAAACGCATCCCCAAGTCCGCAATCCGCGAAGAGCACATCATGAACCAGATGATTCGAGAGATCAAGATTCAGTCTGCCCTGGATCATCCAAACATCGTCAAACTCTACGGGTTCTTCCATGACCAGGAGAATATCTACTTGCTGCTGGAGCTAGGTTCGGGAGGACAGCTTTACCACATCATCAAGCGTAAGGTCAGGCTCGCTGAACGTTCTGTGGCTTACGCAATAAAACAGGTTTGTGAAGCGATCAGGTATATGCATTTCTTCAAGATCATCCACCGAGACTTGAAACCCTAAAATATCGTGCTAGCGAGTGTAAGATTCTTATCATTTAAATTGACTTCCTAAAAATCAAAGGGTGCTGTGAAATTGTGTGACTTCGGATGGGCAGTAATTCGAGGTTCGGAGTTGCGGAGTACGTTCTGCGGTACTCCTCTATACGTGTCTCCGGAGATCCTGAAGGGCCATCAGTACGACGAAAAGATCGATCTTTGGGGCATTGGAGTGCTAACCTATGAACTATTGGTAGGCAACATTCCATTCGACATCAACTGTGAGGAAGAACTCATCAAAATCGTAAAGAAGCATTATCGATGGGAATTTATGATGGTGATATGATAGATCAGAGAAGACGTGATTTTCCCTGCAGAACTACCGATTTCGGGAATCGCGAAGGACTTCGTACTGCGGATCCTGAAAAAGAATCCGGAGGACAGGATAAAGATCGACCAGCTGATGAAGCACGAGTTTCTAAGCAACGCCCCAGAACTTGCACCTTAATTGGAAGAAGTCTGATTAGCCATCTCAATCTCCCCAATTCAACTAAGACAATTTTCCTACCTTACTTTTTAAACATTGATCGAGAGTAATAAAGATAAAGGTCTAGACGTGTATACAAGATTCCAAAGCAGTATAGCTCACAGTAGGAGGCATGAAGAAAGGCACGCCAGCACTCCGAATAGATAGAACACAGTTGTTTCTACACGAATTAACAAAGAGCGGGATATACTATTGGATGGGTGTTTACTTCGAATGCGCTAGTCGTAGAATTGTCCTTTGAAGATTTAGAAGTACTCGGGATAACCCATGAAGTTACCATAGATGTGGATCACGACCGATGAGATCAGGGCGCGACGCCGCACGAAAATATGGGAACAGTACAGACCAAAGAACCAGTTGTAGGCACATTGGATAAGCACTGTTTATAAGGCCATTTTGTGGCCGAACCTACCCACGAATCTGGAGTAGTTGTAGAGATGGCCTGAAATGATAAGGGTATGATATTTACTGAGAGAGAAGAGGGTGCCACTGAAGAAGGTGAAGAATATATCGTGCTCGAAGGAGCTGTTAATGAGTCTGTTCATGAGCCCACGGTATAGCCACTCTAAAAACAACGGAGTCTACCAGAATTGTAGGAAATGATGGAACGACGTCAAAAGGAGGGTAATAAGTAGAACAGCCTAAGGGTAGAGTGATTACGATGAAGAGTTTCCGAAAAAGATTCCACTGAAAATGAGGTTTGTAGAAGCTCAGCAGCTTCTTCTTGATCCTGCCGTTGTACAGCTCCTGGTGTAGTCCGCCCAGGAACAGCGTCGTGTTGATGAAGATGGCGATGCCCATGTTCCGGATGAATTCCTCATTGGGCTCAACGTAGAAACATTACAGGAACGGTATGTGCTGAGGTTTGCATCGACTGGAGTAGGTTTCGGCAGACAGACACGTCATCAGGACTAGCAGGCAGATCACTTGGACTTTGGTTTTATGGAATGACTTATCGGGAGTAGGCCAGTCTCCGCGTTCGAGCCATGCATTCTGAATGCTGAGAGTGAGGAGAAGCAGGAGTACGAAGACCACGCAAACCACGAGCGATGATAATTAGATCATAGACGGGTAGTAGGGTTGTTGTATCGTATTGGAGGAAAGGGGTGGAGACTAGCCGTGGAGGTTTAAAACGAGTTGGAAAGTATTAAGGAAAGAATGAAATTATGAGAAGAGAACCTTCGTTGGACAACTTACGGAGACTGAAGAACTGAGTGTTGCTGGTTAGTACAATAAATTGGTCACCGATAAATGTGTGTCTATTTGACACATCGAACTTCACACCCAGGGAACCATCCAGAACAGGGAAGCCACATGTAACAAGGTGTGGGCGATGGAGTAAGCATCCTAATGTAATTGGAGGTAATAGCTAAAAACTATGGGTAACAAATCTTTGTAAGAATACCAAGAAAAAGCCAGTTTCACGAGAGTTATGCTCTATTCCGGTGGGCTACGGTTTGGAGTCCTCATCAATAGGGATGTACTGATTGTTTTAGACTTTGCCCACAAGCTCAGCGTCCTGCGAGCCCAATATATTTGGCAGGAAGAACCCACGATTTGCGGGACATAACCTCGGGTATAATCACAGGGTATGCCATTTAGAATCCTCTACTGCCCAATATGATACTTCAAGACATTCATATAAACCTATAACCAAAATACGGAAATATCAACGCTTCCACCCACCATGTCCGAAAACAAGCAAGAAGAGTCCAAGCTTCCTCCGGGCAGAGTACCCAACGTCATCGTCGACGAATTCTTGGATGGGCTCTATAAACAACCCCCAAGACACACTCCACGCAAAAATTAACGCCCTTCTCCTAGCCCCCACCACACAGATTCGCCCAACCGCAAGTCTTCCGCCGATTACTAACATTTACCATAGCCTCCTCTCTATCAACATCCCAAAGATGCTCTCACCCTCATGCATCACGTTAAACTTGTCCACCTCCACCTCATCATGCGTATCGCAACGACCAGTAGATCGGGTTGGGCCTTCCGCAGGCTGGCTCACTCTGCCTTCGCAAATAAAACCAAAGGTAAGGCCTTGAGCAACTTCGCTGCGATCTTCAAGTCCTTACAAGCGAAGCGCATAGGTGGTAGCTACAGTAAACTACTTGAAAACAGTTTAATGTACAGATTCAAGTCATACAGTGAGCTTCCTTCAGATAGGAATTCTGAGAGCTCGGGAGCACGTCCACCCAAACCAAAATCCTCTTTTGTCAACCCAGCTTATACCCCCAAGAGAGACCTAAAGGCTGGAAGCCAGCAGAAAATCCAAAATCAACATGAAGATTTAGCAACGAATGAAGAGGAAGCGAACAAACTCATGACTTTGAGCCCAGAGGCCAAAGAGGCTATCATCAAAATGCAGCGATTCGACAGGTATATCTATCCTATGGAATCAGAGAAGTACTTGAAAGGACCGATTGAAAATGAGCTGAGACGACTGTAAAGGATCAAGAACTTTAACAAATGGATGCGGAACGAATACTATGACAATTAACTGACGATAACCTGTCTGTACAACCACATGAAGAACCTGTACGAACTGAACAGAGACCTCAACGAAATCGATGTGCTCAAGGTGCAGAACGAAGAGTTGCAGAAGAGAATCATTGAGAGTAACGTTCAGAAGCAGAAAGACATCAAAGAGGCGACGGCCAACAGTAAAAATAAGATCTTGTAAGACGAAGCTAAGATCAAGGATTACCAGAAGATTAACGACTTCATCGTGAATGCGCTAAAGGAAAACACCGAAAAGGCCCGCAAACTCTTCAACCAGATGATCCACAAATGCCAGCCAGACAAGAAAGAGATGCTTGAACTGATACTGGAGCTGTTAAATGATGTGGCCGAAGCAGCCTCCCTTAACGAGTCGAGCAACTACCAGATCAACCTAACCAAGTTCATGGAAGAACAACCAACGGTCGAGAAAACAATCTTATGGCTAGAAAGACAAAAGAAGTCATTGGAAAAGGCCTGGAATGATGCCAAGACAGATGCAGCCAAAGACGCCTACACGACTCTCATCACAACAGTCACTTATATCACGAGTCTACATGTTCAGATAAAGAACCTGAATATGGGAGCCCGCAGTAATGGGCCGTCAACAGGAAGTTTCAAGGGCTTGCAACCATCACAGTTTAATTCAAACAACGAGTAGAAATTGACAGCATAGATCAAGAAGTTGAAAGGGGAGCTGTAGAGATAAAAGAGCAACATAAGGTAGTTGGAGAATAAAATTAAAGAGTTGAGCAAACCTGTGCCTCCGAAACCAGAGGAAACTGTGCTGAATACCTGGGAGTCAGAACTCAAGGTCATCCTGGAGAAGATGGAGAAAAATGAGAACTGGGTCGGAGATGTCAACAGGAACCGGAAGATCAACAACAATCGGAAGTTGCAGGACAGAAACACAAACATCGTGTCCATGACTCTGACCCTCCTCGAAACACTCAGCCAGAAGAACAAAGATATTGATATCCTCAACAAGGAAAAGAATATCAACCTGCTTCCCCTCAAACAGATGGAAGAGAAGTATAACAAGTAGAAAGAGAGAGCGGATGGGCTTGAGCAGACTAACGTTAAATATCTCAAGGAACTTGAGGAGTTGCGACTAGCCTCTAAAGGTGAAAAGGACTCGCCACAGGCTGAGATCGCTGAGTTAATAAGAATTTGCACGATTGTCTAGATGGCGATAGGCAAACGCGAAAGTGATGGGAATACATCGGAACTGAGTAAAGCTCGAAAACAGTTTGACAACAAAAAGAAGTTCAGCCATCTGCTGCCCCTCGTGAGCACGATCGATAGTCTCATTATGTCAATCATTTAAAGCGAAGCAGCCATGAAGAAGAGGCATCAAGAAGAGCAAAAGATAGAACTCCAGAAAACTAAATAGTACTCCAACATCGACTCCATGAATAAGACTTTCTTTAAGCTGTTTGACGCTGAAGGAGTCAGGGTTGATGATAGTCTAATCAGCAGAATGAAGAAGTCACTCGAACTCATCAGTAATAAACTGGACAAAGTGCCCGAAGATTCACCCTATGTGGACCTGTATGAACTCTATACGAGCGTAGTGGAGACCAAGACACGTTTGACGACTCTACTGGAACAACAACTGAAGTAGACCAAGTAAGCTAGAGCAGGTGCTGCTTAAGGCACGAAAGGAACTTCAGCACTTGAGAAGAGGATCAAAGAGTTGGAAGACAAAAATACTAAATTAGAAAGACTAGTCGAAGAAGAAAGAAAGAGAGTAGCTTCTAAGGATGAAGAGATCACTACTATACGGGTCTAAATTGAAACTACCAGAACCGAGATCACAGAGATATTGGAGCGTGAAAATGGAGAGAAGTAATTAGCGGCAGAAGGCCAGTACGAACGAGAACTGATGGAGAAGACCATAGACAGCCTCACAAGAGAGTTGGAAGAAATGAGGAAAGCCACAGCAAAACAAGGTGCCGATAAGAACGAGGACGTTAAGAAGCTCCGTCAGGAGGCAGAAGAAGCAAAAAGAGAAGCACAGAAAGCTAAGTCAGACATGGAGAAAGCGAATAGAGAGTTGGAAAAAGGTCAGAAATAGTGTCTGAAGGCGAAGGAAAACTTGGAGAAGTTTAGAGCAGAGAATGAGATCAGTAAGAATGAGTTGAGGGAGATAAAGAAGGAGAATAATAGGCTGAAGAAAGAGTATGAGCAAATGGAGAGATAGATGGAGAGTAACAAGTCAATCTATTAAAAAGTGGTCAGAGAGTACGAAATCAGTGTGACCCAGCACACCGAACAACTCCAAGAGTATGAGCACATCCTCAAAGAACTAGAAGACAGCAGGGCTCACATCGATAGAATGGCTGTAGAAAATGCCAAGTTGGAGCAACTCCTCGACGAGGCTAACCGAAGGCTGCAGGACTCAGCGAGAGAGTCAGAAGAAGAAAGAAGGAACAGCTGGGAGTTGGAAAGGGTTCGGAAAGAACTATAGACTGCCAGATTGGAGTTGGCTCAGATGCGAAAGTAAATGTCAGATGTGAGGAGAGAAGCCGAGCAAGCTAAGAGAGAGTCTGAACAGAAGCAGAGGGAGCTTGAGCAAAAGAAAAGAGAGTTGGAAACTATGAAGAACACACAGAGTGACTCCAGCAAAAAGGGATCCGCAGAAAACTAGCGACTCAACCGGATGATTTAGTAGCATGTGAGCATCGAGAAAAACCTCCGAGCCCAAGTGTCAGAGCTGGAAAAGATTAACACCAGTCTACAGGTCAGAGTTGAGGAATATGAGAAACAGAAGAAAAACTATGAGTCCACCATACGTACACTCGACACCCTCAAACAGTAGAAAGACGAAATGCAGAGATTCATAAAGCAGCAAGAACAGCTCCAGAAGACGAGGGAAGCTGAGCGCAACGCCGAGATCAGCAAAATGCAGAACGAGCTGAGCCAGACCAAGGCTATCCTCAACAAGACTATCAACGACCACGCCAAAGACCAGGAAAGACAGGCCCAGCGCATCCAGACCGACATGATTCGGGTGCATTCAGAAAACGAAGACCTCAAACGACAGCTAAATGAGGCTAACTCAAGGCTGCACAAACTACAGGAAACAGTGGACTCTCTAAGGCGTGATGTCTCCGTCCCTAAGGATATCAAAGAGTTCGAAGCACTGATGCGTGAGTACACCGATTTGCGAAACCGATTTGATGATCTACGCAGAATGAATGAAGATCTCAAGGCTAGATAGACGCAGCTTCAGAAGCAGATGCAAGCAGATCAGTAGGGTAGCAGCAATAATAGGGAGTACGATCAGGAATTTTGGAGGAGTCTGAAAGAAGAGAATGAGTGTCTGGCCATTGAAGTCAATGCGTGGAGAACCAAGTATGAGGAACTGTTGGCTTCTAGTCATCAGCAGGACAAAGTGGCTCAGTTAACTCGGCTGCTTCAGAACTCGGAGAGTAATCTCAGAAAAGCCCAGTAGTCGCAGAATAGTTCGCAAATGCTGAAATCAGAAAACGACAGACTGCGGGAAAGAGCTTCAGAGGCTGAGAGAATTTACAAAGACGAGATCAACGTGTCCAAGATTAAGATTAGTGATTTGGAAAACAAGTTAAGGGAGGAACTCAATCAGAAACTCAAACAAGAAGCAGCCATCAACAACTCCAACAACGAAGTGGACAGAGTCAAAAGAGAACTGGAACGTGTCAGAAACGATCTGGACAGTTCCAGGAGACTCAGTGGGGGACGTACTCCCACAGGAGCAGCTGTCCTGCCAGCAGACATCGTCACCAAGCTGCAGGAGTATGATCTGAAGCTTGCCAAACTGGCTGAAGAGAACAATCGTCTGAACGACATCATAAACAAGAATGAGACCAGCTTCAACAACATGCTTCTGGACAACCAGTACCTATTCGAGGAGAACAGAACCCTCAAGGAAAAAGTGACGAAGTTCGAAAAGTAAGTTAAAGATGCTCAGAATAGTCAAAGGAGTAGTAGAGTCATAGATACGAAGGAGATCGAAACCATCAATAATATCAGGAAGGAAGCCTCAGAGAAGGAGGCTATCCTTCGCGAAGAACTGTCCCGACTCAAGAGAGAAGTCGACGCAAAACAGTTGCTCCAAAAGCAATACGACGATTTGAGATCCAAGGAGGAGAGACTCAGAAGCGACAAGCAAGCTGTCGACCAATAACTAAGCAGGAAGAGTAGTGAAGTGTATGAACTGAATAACAGGATCACACGTTTGACTGTGGAGAGCAGGTCGAAGGAAGACCAATTGAACTCCGAACTAAGTCGAATCAGGGGAGACCTTGCCAGAACTTCCAGTGCCAGCCAACAACCCGAAACACTCAGGAAACTGGAGTCTGAAATCACTTTTTTGAACAATAGCCTGCGAACATACGAGAGCAATGAGAAGAAATACAAAATGGACATTCTCAACCTGGAATCTGAACTGGCAAGAACGAGGTCGAATGCACAATTGACCACATCCACAACGCAGGTCAACGAGCTCCGAAGGAGCCTTGAGGACAAGGACAGGCAAATCAGCAAGCTAGGCACTGAGCTAGAAAGCCGTAAGCGTGAATATGATATTAGGATCAAGGAAGTTACAGAGAGGAATAACGAGATATCCAGTCTACACTTGCGAATATCAAATCTTGAAGTGTAAACCAGTCGTCATTCAAGTGAGAAGGAGTCGATTAGTAGAAAGCTCAACGACGCTGAGCTCAGACGGGCCTGTGTAGAACAGATTCTCTAGCAAAAGAAAAAGGACTACGAAACTTTGTATAATGAGCTTGAGAATAGAAAAAGGTCTGAGCATGACTATATCAAGAAAATTGATTACTTGGAAAGAAATGGAGAAAAACTCTCAAAGACCATCATTTAATTGGAGTCGAAGTACGACGCATAGAGGCAGGATGGGCGGTACCGTGACAGCAGGATTTCTCGTCAATCGTCGAGCAGCATGATGGCCCAAACCGACGGTAACTCCCAGAAATACCAGGCTCTTTTAGAATAGAAGCTGGCTCTGGAGACTGAGTGGAACAAACTCAACTCTTTGGTGGAGAAGGAGTATGCGTATAAGATGGAAATCGAGAAAAAGTTCTCGATCCTCTTGGACTAGAAGACTAAGTCCCTGGAGAAGATCGACAACCTTCAGAAAATGCTCCATTCCCGCTAAATTGATCTACTCAAGAGCTATGAGTTGCGCGAAGAAGCACTACGCTAACTCATTGAGGAAAATCGTAGACTCCAAAAGGAGCTCAGGCTCATCAACGAGAAACTTGCCCATCACAACATCACTTCATTCCTGTCTCCCAAGAATCTTGAAGACTCTCTGAACAGGCTTGAGAGTGAACTCATCAGACTTAAAAGATAGAACTCTAGTCTACGAGAGGAGCTGCGCATAATGGAAGATAACAGAGGATTCTCTTATACTCCCAGGCCGAACAGCAGAATCCAGTACGGGCACTCCTTCACTCCGGTTGAAGAATTAGAGGACAAGTACATGCTCAAAGCAGAGGGCGAGAGGCTTCAGGAGGAGATTTACTATCTGGAGAGGTCTAACGAACAGTTGCACAACAAGCTGAAAACGATAGAAAATGATACTTCGGTCTATAGCGGATCCAGCAGATTCCGAGCAGCAGAAAGAGTCGGAGGCCAGACGATGCGACTTAATGATCGCGTAAAGCATCTGGAGCGAGAAAGACACAGCCTTTATCAGAGGATCAAGATTCTTTCGATCTTCTCGGTCATTTAAACGACCGAGCACGCATTCGTTCATAATGTCAACAGACTCCTCGTAAACATGGTAGAGTTCCTGAACGAGACATAGGAGTTCGGAGAGAGCGAAGTGAACTTCGGCGCTTTCATCAACGACGTCACAATACTTGTGAAGCAGGGGGACTATGCACATTACTTCGACACTGTCGAGCAGTTCTTGAAGGATCTGTTCCTGAGGACGCTGGAAATAAAGAACCAGGTATTGGCGCAGCAGGCCAGCCAGCTGTTGTAGTTCAGGCATCAAATGAGCTAGCTGGTGAATGAGCAGATTGAGTATATCGAAGACGAAGAGAGAATGCCGATGATGCACGTACAGTCCCGCCGAGGCCAGGACTCGAGAATCAGCTACGATAGCCATGGACTGGCCTCGATAATCGCGCTGCAGCACCTTTTCAAGTTGTACATGAAGGCGAAGAGTCCGGAAGTGCTGGAAGAAATCGGGCAGCTGCTGAACATTACCCAGCAAGACCTGAAGAACAGGGACAGCATCTGAAGTGAATGTTTTCCTGGCATGATGACTCATGATTTTTAGTGCGGAATATTGATGTCTAACACATAAGGTACAGCTCGGCTATAAATAAATACTCCATCAATCTCTCTTTGGCATCGCCATACTGGTCATCCTTAGGCTCGGTTCTCTCGTCTCCACGTCCTCCTTCTTATTATTGCTCTCGAACTGCCTCTTCATGGCTTTGCTGCGATTTTTGAGCATGTACAAAAACATGTACACGAATCCCACCAGGATCAACCCCTGGATCACCCTGATGAAGTTGATCTCGTTTTGACTCAGCTCTTTGTGCCGAGCCACGTAGTTCTGGATCAGTAGCATTTCTCCAATGATGCCCACAGGGTACAGGACCAAGAATCCGTTGTACCTTAGGAGGGTTGTTAGGTTGTTCTTCACGAGATAGTAGAGAGAGCGATTGAAGTCAGCCATTGACCAGGCAGTCAGCACATGAACTACTACTACAGGGGAGAGATCGGTTGATATAAAGCCCCATGTGACGATCAATCTGCCAAGACTCTGCAAAATCGCACCAGCGAGACCACCTACAGTATCAAAGAACGATGGGATAACAATGAAAGAGAGTACCTTTAGTGACACCAAGGAGGACGAGCACGATGTCTAGAATCTGGAAGGTCTGGATGAACTTGAGAAGCCAAATGGCAAGGGAGAAGTCAGAGGCATCGGGGGCTTTGAGTTTTTAGGGGTGGAAGAAGATGACTTGGGTGGTGAGAAGGAGGACTGCGAACCAGGAGGCAAGGCAGATGATGTTATAGAAGCGGTGCGGGTTCATGGTTATAGTGCTAGGATTTGGATAAATGGGCAAATTCTAAAGTAAACAATTAGTGGGGATTACAGATTTGTTGGAGTGCGCTTCAATTGCAAATAAAACTTCATGAAGAGATCAGTACGTGCCAAAGGACGATCGGCTATTTCTGGCGAACAAGACCATAAAATTATAATATCATCAAACAGCCACAATATCAATTACTCACCCCACCGGTTCCTACACCTTCTGCACCTTCATTGACGACTTCGCCATCAACTAGAATATCTCCTGGAACTCCTCGCTCGACTCCGAGTAGCTGCTCTTCACGGACTACGGTTTCTTGCTGCTGTACATCTCAGCCAGCCGACCTGTCACTGTTTTCGAAGGCAATCCGTTGTAGCTGTGGAACAGGTGCATGATCTATTGGTGCTTAGGAGTCCCTGTCGCCAACGGAGTTTGGGTTCTCACTCCCGTTTGGTCAGACTTGCTCTTCTGGATTAGGTAGGCCTACATTTAGGCTGATATGTTACGAGACGTTGAAGTGGAGCTTGCAGTGGAGGCGTAGTTGGTTGTTTTGATGCTGGAGTAAGAGGGTTCAGTCTGTTTGGCAGCATGAGGGATACTGTTGACAATTCTAAGCATGGCAATAGGCGGGAGGGGACAGCGAGCATCGACGCAATGAGAGAGTTGCAGCTCGAGGTAGGAAAGAAGGAATCTTTCCTCTGTTTTGGTAAACTTGTTGGTTCGGAGCTATGAGAGTATTTCGAGAAAGGCTGTGGCGATTTCTGGCTCGCGCTGCGCTATTTTCTCAATCAGTAACTGAACAGTTTTCAGATACTCGAAGTAAGTCAAGAGTTACGAAGACGAGGGGAAATCGCAGTTTTCAGCGATCGAATAGACCAGGTCAGCCAGGATGGATGCACTGCTCTGGCTCAGCCTATCCGGACCCAGGCAGTACTCCAGCAGTGTGGCATACACCTACAGGACCAGCGATCTCGTTCTGATGCTCAGATTATGAGAAAGACACTCCAAGATATTCGTGATCCGCTCCGAATCCATTTCATGCTCGTCCCTGAACTGTCTTATGAAACTAATGATCTAGTTGGATAGTGTGTTCAAAGAATTGAAGTCTTCCGTACTCGAGTCTCGTAGTTAGGTGATTAACGAAGAAAGCAGCAGCAGCTTAGAGTCAACACTGGCTAGTCTTGAGAAGACTTCCATCAGACTCTAAGTGGCTGACAAAGCCATCGGCTGGTCAGTGGGCAGCAGGTATCTCAGATTTACACTAATACAAGCGGCGACTGAGGCAGAAGAGTGGGCCAGCAGTTGATCGATGTGGACGAAGCGTGACTTTAGCCAGCGTGTGAGGGTATTGAGACCATTAATCTTATTGAGAGGTTTGAGCATATTGGGGAACTTCTGGGAATAATCTCCCAAAGAAACAGCAAAGTGAGACTGGTCGTGACCGCAAACCCCGAGATAGGATAGTAGTTGGCGGACCAATCCCCTGTGGAACTGAGGATTAGCCTAATGATCGCAGATTCCAGCGACAATATGGACTTCGAAATCTTCAGTTTCCTGGGGATTGAAGTGATGCTAGTCGTAGACCCCGAGAATGACGTCATAGAGGACATTAAACCCAGATATGCCATACGTGCTAGCACAGCTGCTCAGGATGGCTTCACAAGTCTGCCGTAAAGGGTCGTTTTTGGGTACCTTAAGCCATATTCGGATAAATATTTTGGTAGACTGCGCTTCGAGTTCTCCGACCGAAGACTTTTCCAATAGTTCATAATAGGTTCTGGAGCAGTCACGTGCTTTCTCCTCATCCTTGACGATAGCCTCCATGAGAGCTTGCATGAGTTTTTCTACGATTTTCCCGCTGGTGAACTTATCCCTATATGTTTTGCTGAGTGTACAGACACTTTCGAGGATCTCCTTGCGGAGCTCAGGGAAGCCGCTGAACAAATTGACAGCCATCTGGAAGTAGCTTGCTTCGAACTTGGAAAGATAGTCGCGATTGGTGGTCGCTCTGGCTGTCTTTTGGACCGACCATTACCCTATCTTTTTTGTGATTCTGCGGCCAATACTACTGGATTGGTTGTTTTTGCTCTAACTCACCAGTGCTAAGGGGTTGTTATTTATTTCATGGGCGCTCAGAAACACTGTCTCGTAGTTGTTGATAATCACTTCATCCACCACCACCAGCGCGATCGTTGCGTGTCGGAGCACTTAGCCTGCGCGGTCATTTCTTTTGACCAGCCTCATGTTATATTCTACCATATCCGGGATGCTGCTCTTGTGGGACGAAAGGTGTTAAAGCAGTTTTCGGAGTAGTCCTTTCCTTGCGAGGGTGGCCTTGACAGCCTCATAGAGAGGTGTGTTTTCGGTGATATTTCCTATGCTAAGGTATGAATTTGTTATATGAACGGAATGTTCTGGCTGGAAGTAGAAGAGTGATAAAAGTTTCAAGTCTGGGAAAAAGGGAAAGTGGGCGTGAAGGAGCAGGGAAGGTTGATTACGATGGGTCAGGAAGGGGAGAAAGATTGTGGATGAGGTCAAGGAGTTCAATGAAGACGGGAGTTGAAGAGAGCTGTGGCCTGAGACAAGTGCAACCCATTGGCAGAAATTGGTATGAATTGGGAGTAAAAAATCTGTTGTACCGTCTCGGATCGGTAAATAAAGAGTCATCTAAGTATTGAGAACTCGGGGGGTGTTAAAGCTTAGGGTTACTGTCCTAAATTTCGAGAAGTCCCAGTTTCATGAGTGCTTGTCCACCGTTTCCCCGACGCCCCAACTGATTGAGCCAAATACACACAGCCAATAATAAACACAACTCTATTCCTATCCTTCGCACCATTTCCTACAACCTGTTCCCTCATGTACGTGCGCATCGAGACCCGCAAAAACAAGTTCGTCCACAATAGCAACTCCAAACTTCTCTTCGGGGTCGCAGTCGGCGATCGCAGAGCCATCCTCTTCTACTCCACTGGTCACTTCTACGAGTACGATCTCTTCGAGGACAAGATCCTCTACACCAGCAACCTTGATGAAAGGCCCTTCAAGGCAATTTCTATCAACCCCACCCAAATTGTGTGTCTGATGGCTGCTTCCCGCAAGATCATACGCATCGACACCAAGGCCAAAGCCATCGAAGACATCTGCAGAGTGCCGCTTCACCCGACACATGACTAGGCGCGAGATCGTGCCAACTTCTTTCTGGCCTGCTTGCACCGCTTCAAAAACACTCGATCCTTCTTTGTCGAATAGAACGTCCCTGAGGAAAACCGAAAACGAATCATCTATTTCCCCGAACAACCTGCGCCTCGCGAACGCTACGTCTTCAAAGATTACGAGTCCTTCAACTTTGTATTCGAGCCTATGGACGACTCCTCCCGTGTCGCTATCTACAAGCAGAGTGTGGAGTCCGACCGGCCTTGGGAACTCAGAGTTGTGGATTTAGCTGATGGGTTCTCATAAAACAGGTACCAGCTGGAACACAAGAGCCTCGGCCCCACAGCAGTAGTCCAGCAGGTGTGGGCCAAGAATGGGAACGAGCTGCTGGTGTTTGTGAATGGCAACCACCCGTAAATCCTGATTTTTAACATTGAAAAATCTACGCTGGTCGAGTGCACCTACAAACTCGGGATGAACTTCCAGCGCCTCTGCCTCTATAACCCAGAGTTCGAGACAGCATGTCTATGCTATATTGCGAACAACCGCATCAACGGAGAACTGTATGAGAATATGGTGGAGCTCGTGGATCTTCAGCACGGTGTGCTTGTCCAGAGTGGTCCCATGACGCTCAAAGACACTAGCTCGGCCTGGGAAAACGAATACCTGCTGGACATCTGTGGAGAGAACCGGTCTGGCAACGTGTCGATATTCCACACCCGACATTTCATCAAGAAGAAATCGCTGTACTTCAACCTGTTGGTGAGGACAGGGGCAAGAGAAGTACTGGGGGACGAGATGGTGTACCAGACCCTGTCGCTGTTGGAGTGAGGATGATTAAGCTGAATATAGATTCTACAATGAAACTGGGCATATGAGTGGATAGGAGTGTCATAAGCAGAGTAACAGGTATATATTAAGTATGATTTTAACCCCTAAAATTCATGAATTGCTATGCTCTGATCGTGACAGTATAATCTTGAAATGGTAGTATCAGTGCTAATAAAAGTTGTGGATTTGTTTCTAGCAACATTCAGTTCAGGCACGCGACGGGCGCCAAAGGCTACCAGGATTAATTCCAGAGAAACATACGCTGAACTCGCATCAAAGGGCTAGACTTCTTAGGCAACTCTCAGACTTCACCCAACTCGTCGAAAGTTGGTATGCAGTTGGCACGTCAGGCCCTTCTAAAATTTCAAATTAAAATGTTAAATGTATTGTATTCAAATCCATTACTTATGTCCGCGCTGATTGTGGTAATGGAGTGCTGTGGATTAAAAAGAGAGCCAGAGGGGGAAGTGCTAGAACAGTATTGGGACAACAAGGTTCAGGGCTTTCAGCCGGAATGAACCCAATATTGGCCAATTTCTTCGTGGACTTGTAACATGACCAAAACAGTCAACAATGTATCCAGACTTCCTCGAACTAAGAAAATCATCGACTAAAACTCACGCACTCCGAAATAAAACTCCGTATTCATTAATTAGATTTTTAAACTGAATACCAAAACATAGCATGGCTCATCTCCGTGATATTAAGTACAGCCAAGTCCCAGAATTCACTTGGTCCGAGGCTGAACAGCAGTCCAACGACAAGTTTGTCCGTCTCCGTGACGAAGAGGCCAAGACTCTCCCTCCTCACATTTTCCAAAGTACCCTCCCGACTCATCCAAATCTTAGGGAACACCCTCTCCTACCTGCCTTTAATGGAGTCCAAGCCACTGTACAAGCTGCTCCACACGATGCCAAAGGGTGTCATGCATCATTTGCACGTGGACTGCAATGAGGACCTCTAGTTCTTGAAAAAGCATGTTCTGGACTACCCCAACGTCTATATCACCCGGGACTGGTCGAGCTGGTGCTACGGTACCAAGGAAGAGGCAGAAAAGGGTGATTGGATGAGTGTCCCCGAAGCCCGAGGCCAGTTCACCTCGGAATAAGATTTCTACAAGGCAATCCTCAGCATCACCCAACTCACTCCTGAGGAGAGAGAACTCCATTCCTATACTCCCAAATCTTGGGAAATCTTCGAGAAGAAGATTTGCGGGTTCCTGGCCATCTTCCACCAAGAGGAGCTCTTCAAATTGTACATACTTCATATTTGCGAGTATCTGATCAAAAATGGGTACTCGCGTGTGGAGTTCAGAGCTCCTGTCTTCGATCTGCGGTGCAGAGACCCTACCCAAACAAAAGGCACTGCTCGCGTGCTTCAGATTTACGAGGAAGTGGAGGCTGAAATGCAGAAATTATATCCCTTCTTCAGTCTGGGAATCATAGTGTTCGGCCTCAAGATGTTCTCTCCTGAAGTCCTCGAAGAGTATTTCCGGAAGATATACGATGTGCACTCCCATGTCGTGGTCGGCATCGATCTCGTCCAGGAATAGGATAAATTCGGAGACTTTGGACCGTATGCCTAAGTCCTTCAAAAAATTCAGGCCTCGTACCCCAACCGCCAAATTCCTGGAGTCTTCCATGCAGGCGAGACTCGAAACAAAAAGATGGAGAATGTCTTGAAGGTTCTCGATTTCGGCACCCACAGGATTGGCCACGGACTCAACCTTCTGCAGAACGCCCACCTCATGGAGGAGGTGCGCAAGAACCGCATCTGCGTGGAGGCCAACCCGCTCTCCAACCAGTTCCTGCACTACACCTACGACCTCGTCCTGCACCCCGCCATCACCTTCTTCCAGTTCGGCATCCCCGTCAGCATCAGCTCCGACGACCCGGCGCGGTTCGGGTACAACGGGACGACCCCCGACTTCTTCGTGGTGGTGCACGCGTTCCACTTCTGCCTGAAGGAGCTGAAGCTGCTGGCGATCTACTCGATAGTGCACAGCCTGGGCACCCCCGAACAGAAGCAGCAGCTGCTGGCACTGTTCGAGAGCCAGTGGGAACAATGGCTTCGTGAACTCTGACGAGAGAGCATTATGATTTTATGATTGGCATATAAGTAACAAGAAGAATTGAAAATGGATCGATAGTAATTGATGTGGACATGAAAAATAACAGTAGTAGCAGCTGTAGGTGTTAGATTTTAATAGAATAAGCATCAATATCGATGCACTATGCACAGCTAGATTTATATCTTGTGGCCATTCTTAGGGTCCCAAATATTTACTTGATCAAACTAGAAAATGAGTTCTAGTTAATTGTGAACCCATAACACTCTCGTCTATAAAAATGAACCTAGAACATTTCGTTTAAGCTAAAAAATATATCCCATGCCATCATCACTCGAGGAGCCTCCTTCTCAGCTATGCGTATGAAATACTGCTTTCGTACTCCAAGGATTCCTTCCTGCTCCCCTGCTGTCGTGATCTCTCCATGCTCTTGTGCTTGTTGAACACCACCAATGGCTACTCGTTCACATAACTACACTACACATTCACCTTCGTCGAACTCTGTTCCATTCTTACCGTGTTGCTGTAGTTGCCACTGTACCTGGCTATAATGTCTTCGTACGACATCCTGGCTCCCTAGTTGCTCTCCGGCAGGTAGTCTCCGTAGTTGCTGACCTGCTTAGCCTAATAGTGTGAGACTGGTACTGCGTACTCTCTGTACTTATACTCCATGTCATTGAGGTATGCATCTGAAGAGTAGTTGCCGGGTTGGTAGTCTGTGTGGACGTCGCTACTGTATTTGTATGGGTTGTCAACCAGAATCGGTTCTTATTTTCTCTCAAGTCTGTGGCCAAAGCTATAATGGTACCCAATTCTGGAGTCTTCCCTCTAGACAGAATCGTTACGGGCAGGTTATACATCTTTTTAAAATGCGCTGGGCCCCTTCTAGAACCCTCCTTTCGTCTGAGGGTTATAGGTATCACCGTAGAGCAGCCTTTTGGTTTCCTCGGATAGAGTTAAGTCGGCCTCTTCCTGCTGGTTATGGTCAAGATTGTGCGTCTTCTTTGGCGAAGAGACAGGATGCTCCGCTTCCATATAACGATGTAGCTTGGCTCCATCCCGTAAATTCGTGATGTATTCGCTCGACTGTTAGGATTGGAAGGTAAAATGGCTTTGTTTTTTAACATTCTCCTTTGTCTCCTCTGCCTCGGATCCCTATGCCTGAACATGACCCTCGAAGTGCTCTTCAGTCGTGACTCTCTAATGGTGTGAAGCAGGATGTTCGTCGATTTCGGTTTGTGTCGCGATTTCAGTAATTTGAGGCAGTTCTTGAGGCTTACTCTCCATCTCAGTATGACGATTGACCATTAATGCAACTCTGTGTTCTTCTTCTATTTGGCTACTTTCCACCTTTATTATTTCCTGAACAATGGTCAATTTTTGGACAGAATTTTGACGTCGCATGAACTCTTCCTGTTGCTCTAATAGCTTCTACTGCTGTTACATCATTTGCTGTTGGTACTCCTGTTCATTGGCTAGGTTTGTTTATGCGAAGGATCCATTGACAATGGATTCATTTGCTGCGGTGTACAGTTTGTAGACATCAGCTGGACGCACAATACGAGGGGGCTCATGTTGAGAAGCGGTAAAATCGATTGGATTCTGAATGACTGTAACTGGGTCTCTAGACTGAGCCTAAGGTTTCATGTGTTGGACTTAAGCAGTTTGGCTCTTCGGGAGTTCGGGCTAGACGACGTGAGGCTTTATTTCAAAAGAAAAAAGCAGAGGATTTTAGTTTGCTAGTTTGATGGATTCATCCAGACTCAAAGGCTTTTTTCCACTTACTTCATAAAAAATATCGTTGATCTTCTTAATAGACTGCCTTATCCTTTGATCTTGGATGTCTTACTAAGCAGCGTGGACAGCTTTTGGGGTCCTTTGGATTGCTTATTAAATGTTGGAAATTGAAGAAACGTCCTTGTGGGACTGCAGGTTCTCTCCTTTCAGTTCGCTAACCAAGCTCTAATCAAGTTCGGACTTATCAACGATGATATTTCCAAAATTATGGACGTTACTAGTAGTGGTTTGGAAGACCAATCCGGTGTTTTGGCGAAAAGGAATCATTTTGACATTGGGATGAAGGTGCTGGGTTTGGTGAATAGTAGGTAAGGGTTTCATCGTTTGTTGATTTTGAGGTCGATATTGGACTCCAGTGGCTTTAGGGGAACTGACCATTGGTGGCATCAAATTTTGATGATTTAGGCTAATGTTGCTGATACTTCTGATCTTCGCTTCAGTAGTCTGCGGTTTAGACGCTCGCACATTACTATGGGGAGAAGCAATAAAAAATGCATTGTTTGGTTGTGCAAAACCGCTGGATGATGTTTTGACTGCAGTCTGAGGCTTCTAGTTTTTTACTGTTACAAGATTCGCAGCGCCTGTTACCACAGAACTAGCCAAAACTTGAGGACTCGCTATCTTTAAAGGACCGACAACACTAACACCTGTGCTAGGAATTGGAGGCTGAATTATCTTCGAAGAGATATGTGATGGCAGAGGAGTAGCTGCAGTACTGGACGCTGATTGCGGAATCGTAATCTGTTGTTGAAGTGCACTTCCGGCCAGATTAAGCGAAGTCGGAATCTGAATGCGTTATAAATTGGCATAGTTGCTGAGTAGATCGTGGGTTTGCTAGAAGGTGACAGGACTGTTTATCTGCACCCCTTCGTGAAGTTTGGATGGGAATCCACCCTGGGTGTGACTCTCGACTACATTGATAAGCTGCAGGACCATTCGAGATTCAGCCTCGTGTTGGGGGATTTCCTCTCTTGAAGACTGAACAAGCGAGTGACGGTTAAGGTGGTTAGACTCATATTATTCATTCAGCCAGACTCGTGTCTGTCCGTTGAGATTGAAGCCGATCATTCTATCATTGATATTGAAGTAACCCTGCTGGGAGTAGAGTTCGTTGTAGCCTACAAGTGACTGCTGCAGCACGAAAAGGGCCTGGGGCTGAGTCAAGGGCGGGGCCGATGCCAAAAGTATGGGGATATGCTAAGTGACTACAGCCATCCTCTATTCTTCGGAGGTGCAAAGGGAGAACTAGTTGGCAGCTGGTGCTGCATGATAGACGCCAATGATGTTCTTGGAGTTAGCATTGTTGTTGCGATACTCATAGATGTCGAACTCACGGGGAAGAGGGGCTTGTGCGCGGACATTGTGATAGAACTCTGCGTGTTGGGCAGTGAGCTTATTAAAGAGAACAGTGGTGTACTAATTTTGTTGGGCGACCTGCCACTAGGGGCCGAGGGGTTTGGAGATGTTGTAGGGTGAATAGGTGTTGCCCATGGATAAGGATTTAACTTTGATTTTATTGTGAGCCTTATTGAATAAATGCTTACTTGGCCAGGGGATTGTTCTAATCGAGGATCGGTTTTCAAATTACGTACGACACCGCCTGTTCATCTAAAAATCGAATAACATAAAGTCCAAGCCACCCCTTCCATTAAATATTTAGATCTCAAGCAAAAACTGTTTAATCATCATCCAGACTAATTCTAATCATTTGTGGTTCTAGAGCCAAGCTTCGAATTCGCTGTAGTAGATCCGAGTAGTAGATCCTTCCTCCCCCATCTTCACCGACGGCACGCTTTCGCACTTCATATCCTTCAATTTGAGGTCCAAAATGCTGCAGTTTCGGTTCTGGCGGTTGTTCTCTTTATAGTTCATCACGTCTTCTCGGCTGGTCTCCATGGCTTGCTGGAACATTTCCGCAAATGTGTCATAGTTTAACTCGTTGCAGTCATGATCGCTTTTGTCTAACAGTTCTTCGATCTCGAAGGCCAGATCAAACTGGCTACGTAGAATATTCGCCAGCTGAGATTTGAGAACTCGCCCAGACTTATCGGGATTACCACCCAGGGCAACAAAAGCATTGACTAAAAGGGTTGAAACCAATGAATGTACTTATCTCGCTGGGCTCTTCTTCCGAGTCTTTGATAGCTTTGACGTCTTTGATGAGTTGGGTAAAAGTCACGAAGTCGATACGAGGGCTGCTTTTCGGGGAAAAGAGTTGTTCCAGTGTTTTGGCGTCAATCTCCAAGTCCATCTCTATAGGTTTTTATCAAATAACGTCATATGGTTCCATCAGAGGTTGGAAAGTTATCGGTATTAGAAAAAGAAGGGAAATCAATAGTTAAAGACTCCGTCTTACTTTTGAGGATGTGCCTAGCGTCTGCTTGCGATATTTCGGGGTTTTCTGCGAAGTGATCGATTGCCACATCCACGTACTTGATAGCATCTACGCCTTTATCTGCGGCAATCTTTTTTAGTCTCGTGAACTCGTTGACGACTCGAGTTGGTTTTTTCTATAAATTGGAGAAGACAGCTCAAATATCACGATAGAGAAGAGAGTTTAGGAAGTCAAAAGTGTTCAAAGAAGACTATCAAGGTGGTTAAGTTACGGTGACTCTGCGAACGAACATTGCAGTCGATAAATGTGAGGGCTGTCGGTTTATGTGGTAGAAACTTTTAGAATGGTATTATATGTCTGAAGTTCTATAGTTCCCAAATAGCTGCCGACAAGCCCAGATCTTTTTAATTCCAACATCGCTTGAGTCATTATCGGAAGCCTCCGTCGAAGAATCTCAAACTTCACGCCCTACTCTCTTGAGTACCCATGATTAGCCTCCTCGCATTTACACTCAACCTAATGCGAAGGGGTGGT
This sequence comes from Lepidurus packardi, assembly GCA_023053545.1. Classification (NCBI taxonomy): domain Eukaryota; kingdom Metazoa; phylum Arthropoda; class Branchiopoda; order Notostraca; family Triopsidae; genus Lepidurus; species Lepidurus packardi. The sequence continues at coordinate 83,516 of JAKZAN010000123.1, forward strand.
TTTAGTATGTGTTTCGGAAATACAATATAATCGTTTTCAAAAAAGAAACCATAAAACACATACATGGGTCTAAGATCAGAGCTCACTTGGAAATGTCGTCGTCCTTTTTCCTGAGGATGGCCTCGCGCATCCTGGTCACGTCCTTAGTACCAGCATAGTCGCTCTGCTTCAAAGCAATATTCGCACTTATTTATTCCCAAGGAGATTTCTGCGAATCCAATATAACAACACATCAGCATCGGCCATAAGTAAGTAATAGGTTTAAAGCCGGACCCACTTCTCCTGGGCAGAAGTCGGCTTCTGCGGGAGCACGTGGGTCGCAAAAGATAGGTAGTGGCTGCTTACATAGTTGCGAATCTTGTCTTTGGCGGCCTTCTCGGCCTCGCGGTTAGCTTCTCTACGCACATCCCTCTGCTTCTCGACGGAACTACATGCAGAAAAGGTGGATTATTATTTTGCGGCTTCTTACTTCAGGAACTCGTTCAGTTGTCGAGTGGCCTGTTCTTTGCGTTGCTGTTTCGCCTGGTATTCTTCATCCTGTGATTTCAATCATTGAACTCCAATGGAGTAGATATTGTGGCTTATAGGGAAGGCAATACGGCTTTTTCGCGCAGTCTCTCGCTCAACGCTTCCTCCTCCCGCCTGATTCGCAGGACTGTCTCATCTTCGGAACCTAGTGCGGGCTCGGAAGAGGCAGGAACTGCGTAGAGTCCGTAGCCGCTAGAGACAGGGGCAGGTTGCTGGTATGAGGGGGAGGAGTTTTCGTATTGAGGGTAGTCGTTGTCGGGCTGGTCGAACTGCTGGTATTGTTCGTATTCGGGCTGCTGCTGGACAGGAGTGGCGTCAAAGAAATCTTCGTCCATGTGAGGGAGAGCGAGGCTTATGTGATATCTTTGCGAAATAAAATCAACTTAGATATTATAGATTCATCAGCTTTAAAACTGCTGTACCCTCTTATTCCCATCCTGTCTAGCCTGTCCTTCGTCCAGCACAACAGGAGTTCCCTCCTACCACATAACCTTTCCATCATTAACTTACTTCATAATTCCCTTTGCCCCACTACTTACCTTTTCGAGAACAAAAACTGTCTGTACTTTTAAATACTCCAAAACTCTATACTCCCTCCGCTCATGTCTGCTCTGAAGCCTTCCCTCAATAATCCAGGAATACACTCTTCAGCCAAAGTCATCATCTTCGGAAGTCATCGGGTAGGCAAGACAACCTTCTTCCGACGAGCAGCTAACCTCTCTGACTCCCGCATCTCCTTGGACATTACCCATAAGATAGTGCAAGTAGGCGACAAGACCTTGAGACTGGAGTTGTGGGATGAAGTGTCTCAGAAGTCCGATGTGAGGAATATCAGCAGACTGTACTTCAATAAGGCAGAAGGAGTGATTCTGATGTACTCGGTAGATAATGAGGATTCATTTCTGAGAGTTCCGGACTTGCTAAAGACGGTGCGTGCCCATATCGATGATCGAGAGGTCAAAATATGGCTTGTAGGAAATAAGAGCGATGTCGCTCCCAAAGACCGGGAAGTGAGTTTTGAACAAGGTCAGGAGCTATCAGAATTGCTTCGTGTGACTTAGTTTTTGGAACTAAGCGCTAACATAAGAAGCACCGTGTAGTACGCTTTCAAACGAATCGGCTAATCGCTGATCGAAAATGCTGATCCGATGCTCACTTCTACGACTAGTTCCAAACTCATACCCTTCGTCCAGAAGAGCTCGAATGGCTGTGGGTGTTGACTTGAGTTACATTTTATTCTACTAAGTGCCTATCTACGCATTCATAAAGATTCCTGTAATCTATTAGTAATTGGTTTCATTCGGACAGACAGTCCAACACACTATGCACCAAAAAATCATCAGCGTGTCGTGACATCATTGACCGGATCAGAGTCACATATATTGACTTCTTGTTCAGTTGCTTCACCGCCTTGAACTTCAGCATGGTCGGTATCTCTTACCGCTGTTTCTAGAAGTATTTCTCATTCTGGGGTTCAAAGAGCAGCACTGCGTCTCCCGACATGGCCATAGTGATGGTGTAAGAGCTAGCTTTGGCCTCCAGCTTGAATGACTCCGTCCCGCTACAGTCACTCTTCACGCACTCGAGATAGTGGTGATTACTGGTAGCTCGAATGTAGACGAAACTCCCATCTTGGAATCGGCCCAGCACGTTGAGGAGAAGAGAGTTCTTTTCGAATAGTTTGTGCTGTGACTCAACCTTTTGCTGCTCAATGTCGTAGTTGATGAGCTCAGTCTGTCCGCGTGTGTTGCAGAGTAGTTGCAGCCTATTTTCTTATAGGAAGCCTCGGATAAGGAGAGTGTCGTTGTCTGACAAATTGAGGATTCCCTTTTCGACAACTTCAATGCTGCGGAGGTTTTAGGTGAAAGTCATGAGCCTCCACGTTTGGCCAGCTTTCTCCTGTTGCATGACCAGGAAAAGAGGTTTAGTATGCTTGACCTGAATGAATTGGGGAGAGGTGAACATGATTCCTAGTTCGAACCTACAAGTCTCGCTGTCATTCGTCAAATTGTGGCCAATAAGTTCAATGACTCGTCCTGATGGCTTTTCGCGGATCTCGACCAACAAGGAGGAGCCTTCAAAATACATGAGCTTGGAGAACCGATCATGCATCTGAATATTGTGCACTATGATGGATGAGTTGCGGGTGTCAAAGCGTAGAATATTCTCAGGACAGATCAGCAGAAGCACGGATGTCGAAATGGGGAGATATCTAGTGGGCAGAGCAGGCAGTTTGCCTTACTGGAGTACCGATTGGGTGATGAAGTCATAGAGCCAGAAAGTAGCGTCTTTGAAAATTATGAGTTGAGTCGAGCGGGTGACGGGGATGGTTTTGGAGATCCGGTTCGAGGTGGGGAGAGCTATCATGAAGTCGAAGGTCCTGTGTCTGTTGAAGGTCATGGGTTATGAGGGAGTTGCGAACAAGTAGGAGATCGGAGTTTAAAGGTTTAAAGAGTCAATATCTTTTATAAAATCGGTCTCGGAATGGAGTTAGGCTAGCCTAATGTATGAATCTAAAGTTGATAAAATTTCGGAGGCGTTTACTCCTGGACAAGGCTGACTTCTTACGAGATATCTGCTGGCTGACATCATGGGTTATTTGCATAATGCTTCGACATTGGGATTAATACATTCAGTACCAGAGGACCTGGAGAGAACATAGGTTGCCTTATCGAAAATCCCTACGAGGACACTGATTCATAATTAAATAAGAAATATATAACTACCCGCAGATCCAGAATAGAATACCATGAGCGACGACCGGTACATCTTCGTGGTGGAGTGGTTCGATACTGCCGCCTCCCTTGTCCGCAACTACAACTTCACATTCTATGCCCTCGACAAAACCATCGAAATGGTACTTTCCTCCATAACCACCTGCATCTTACGGCCTTAGTACGACCTCAAAAACAAAAAAATATTCCTCAAACGCTGCGAGTACCCCACCATCCAGCTCAAGGATATCTTCATCGGCGCTGTCCTCAACGTCTACTCCCGCCAGCTCAAAGTTGTCGACTACGCTGATCATTTTACCCGCAAGAATTTCGAAGTCCAGCGTGGAAAGTAATCACCCCTTTCATTCTTTCAACCGTTCCAGAACATACGCAATGATCAAGCCCGACTGCTACATGAACATTGGCAAGATCCTATCCATCATAGAATCTAGTGGCTTCACCATCGGTAATCTCAAGATGGTCAAAATGGCCCTGGAAGATGCCTAACAATTCTATGCCGAACACAAGGGCAAACCCTTCTATGACGGACTCACCAAGTTTATCTCCAGCGATCTGGTAGTCGGCCTCGAATTAGTTAGCGATGACTGTATTACCAAGTGGAGAACTCTTCTGGGACCCACCAATCCCAAGATCGCAAAGCAGGAAAAACCCAACTCCATCAGAGCCTTATTCGGCGAAGAAGGAGTCCGAAACGCCTGTCATGGAAGTGACTCATTAACCTCAGCCCAACGTGAACTCGATTTCGTGTTCTCTCCAAAGTCCAACCTGAGAGTAACCATACCCTTTTTGATAGAAACCTTAATGATTCGTAGAGTCCTGCGTTCTTTAACAACTGCACTTGCTGTATAATCAAGCCCCATATCTTAGCAGAGGGTCGGGCTGGAGCAATCATCGACATGATCCTGAATGAGGGCTTCGAAATCAGTGCAATGCAAATGTTCTGGCTCGATAGACCCTCGGTCGAGGAGTTCCTCGAAGTCTACAAGGGCGTAGTTCCGGAGTTTGGCAGTATCGCCGAGGAACTCACCAATGGTCCCTGCATTACTCTGGAGATCCGACAGGAGAACCCCGTAAACTCCTTTAGAGAACTTTGCGGTCCCCATGACCCCGACCTAGCACGATCTGTCAGGCCAAAGTCAATCAGAGCTATCTTCGGGAGAGACAAAAACAAAAACGCAGTCCACTGCACGGATCTGGCAGAAGATGGAGTTCTGGAAGTGGAGTACTTCTTCAACATCTTGCAGCATAAGTGATGGTCCCTTTATGTTCCCATACGCATTATACGACTTGTTCTATAGATCATGAAACCCATGTCTTTTCTATGCCTATACTTCCACCAAAACTATCTTCACTAATGTATAACACAGCATCTTGTCAATCACTCTTGCTTCTCAACATATTATCTCTTCTGGGGCTGCCTCTTCTTGTCGTAGGCCAACCTCTTCTGCGGCACCAGCTTCTGGTCCAAATACTCCTGATACCCCATGTGTTTGCTCTCCAGCGGATCGAAACTCAGCTCCATCTGTAAACGAGCCACCGTCTTTTTGATGGTGATAGAGGGTTCTTCAGAGTGCTTTTTGTGTCTCCATATCTCTTCGATTTCTAGAGTGCTCGGAATGTTGATCCTATATAGGGGTTTGTTCTTCATGCAAAGTTCCTCCACCAACTGCAAGGCGAAAGGGATTTCTGCTTCGACGGAATCAACTACCACAAAGGTATTAACCTCAAGCATTTCTAAGATTGCCACGCTCTGAGCTTCGAGACCCTTTTTCTTAATTAGGCGAATGTGGTTATCGTACTAGAGACGAGGCAGTACTGTCCTGACAAAGTGATCTGCGCGATCGAGCAATGCCTCGCTGTTTTTTACGGTCGTCTTAACTTCATTTGACTTGGGTCTTTCTTCTTTCTGGTTCTTCTCCTTATATTGAGGCCTCTGGAATTTCACATCTTTTTCTGTGTTTGCCTGTCTTTCTTGTTCCGCTGGCTTTTGATTTGGCTCGACTGGCTTCTGCTTTGGGGCCTGAGGCTTAGCAGTCTCAGGTCTGTTTTTCTGCTCCTTCTCGTTTGGTTTAGAGGCGTTGTTTTGCTTTTCTTTTCGTTCGGGTTGTCCAGGTGCAACTGTACTTGTGGGCTGGGGGTTAGGATTAGGCTTTTTGTTGTTCTGGGAAGGGGGTGCTTCTTGTTTCTGGTTCTGAGGTCGATATTTTTTCTTGCTTTCGTAGAGCTCTTTGGGCTCGTACTCGCCCTCGCTGGAAGACTCTCCTTTGCGCATGCGGCGACCATCGGACCTGTCGAACTCGTCCCGGGGTTTGTAGGCTTAATCCATGCTGTCCTGGGTGTGCGCTAATGCAGATATTATTTTATTGATTATAGGATACCATCTACCAAGTTTAGTTTTAAATCGAGACATTCTCCACCCACCCATGAACAAAATAGCAGCATCCTTTCTCAGAGGAGGAACTTCTAAGGGCGTGTTCATCCAGAGACAGTCCCTCCCTCCTGACCAGACTTCCTGGGATTCTATATTCTTGTCCATTCTGGGCTCTCCCGATCCTTATGCAGAACAAATTAATGGCATGGGATGCGGAACCTCATCTACCAGTAAAATAGTCATCGTCAATCCATCCCAACGTCCTGGCTTCGATGTCGACTATTTGTTCGGCCAGGTCGAAATAAAAAGATCTTCTGTGGACTACTCAGGCAGTTGCGGCAACATGGTGACAGGCGTGGGACTCTACAGTGTTCTAAAAGGACTTGTGCCTCACAAGAAACCGAACTCTGAAGGCTATATTGATGTACGCGTCTGGCAAGCCAACATCCAGAAAGAAATAGTAGTCTCTGTGCCATGCGAGCCAAATGGAACCCCAAAAAGTCAAGGCTCTTTTGAGCTATTCGGGGTACCTGGGAAATCTGCAGAAATCATCACTAAGTTCATGATGCCTGGTTATGACGAAACTTCCAATATCTTTCCGACTGGCAACCCTTCCGATGAAATCAAGCTGAGTGGTAATTTCAGTGGCAGGACTGTCAGAGCGAGTCTCGTCAATGTTGGCAATCCCACTATCTTTGTCGATGCACATGAAGTCGGTCTTAAGGGCGACGAGAGCTCTATGACGTCAAAAGAGACTTTATAGCTACTGGAGAATGTCAGGATCAATGGTGCTGTGGCAATGGGAATTTGTTCGACGCCAGAAGAGGCATCAACGAAGTTGCAGACCTTCCCGAAAATATCCTTCGTGGCTGTACCTCAAAACTACTCCAGTTCTCAGAACAAAGTTGTAGAAAAAGGAAGCTTTTCCTTGCTTGGCAGAATCCTATCCTTAGGAAAGTTACATCATACCTTCACAGCCACAGGTCTGCTGTCTCTGGGAACCTGCGCAGCTGTCCCAGGCTCAGTCCCCAATCTTTTGATGCGGCCCAGGATAGAACAAGCTGCAGAGAAGTTTGGGGTGAGAATCGGACACAGGGCAGGCATAACTGAGGTACGTGGGATGGTGGAGAGAGGGACCGATGGGCGATGGAGAGTCAGAGAAGCTGAGGTGTCGTCAAGCGCCAGACTATTGATGGATGGTTTGGTATACTATTGACTGATGAAGAGTGGAGTCGTATAGCAAATACATGGGTGGTAACTCTTTGATTATGCTTGGAATTTAGAATATTTGAATGCCTTGAAGTTAAATTATCCTGAATTTTCGCCATGGTCAAAAAAACACGCAGCTACCATCCCTAGTAAGCCTCCGAGCCCTAGAAAAAAATCAAGAATACTACATTCTCCCCTTTCCCCTACTCCAGTGCTGAAGAAATCTTTGTCTCCTAACAGGCTCCAGGGGATCTTCCCACTGGCCCAAAATATACTACTGCAAACACATCCACGCATTGTTCGGAGTCAGTTGTTTCGTGCCGACAGCAGGCGAAGTCCAAAGTCCAAATAGTAATCTAGCAGTTGTCAGCCTCCCTGCAACCCAGAACAGTTGTCGGACGCGAGAACTAAATAAAGTCTATAAGGTAGTTTCTCTAGTAGAGTCTGTCCAAACGATCTAGGCTTGTCCCGTTAAGTACACACTCATATTTGTTGATCTATGAGTAGTTGTGACTGGACCCCCGGGAGCCGGAAAGACTCTTGCAGTTCGCACAGTCCTCGAACATCTAGATGCCTAGAGGAAACGTTAGTTCCGCCGTCGATCCTATTCATTAGTTTGGATAAATCTGTTGGCACTAGAGAGTAATGAGAATGTGTGCGAGAAACTATGTTTGGAGATACACAGGCAGCACGTGGTTGATAGTTCTAGCCCATAGTAGGAGGAGAAGTGTGTGCCTCGGACTTTGGGAGAGCTCAGCAGAGTGAAGAACCCGAAGCCAGGTATAATAGTGATTGACGAGGCAGACCACTTCGAGCCAAACTGCATATAATTAAAGCAACTGGTGAAATTCGCTACGGACCCGACCAAATCCAACGCACTGGTGTTGATTTCCAATCAGCAGCCGTAGTTTATGGATAAGAGGTTCGCGGAACTGCGATTTATGAATTACTCTTCGGAAAGCATACTCAAAATTGTCAGCAACAGGCTCAGCCATGCCAACATCTTTTCTGACGAAGCTCTCAGGTATGCCATCCAGAAAGTCAGCATCAGGACTTCCGACCTCAGATAAGTACTCTCTCTTCTGCAGTCATCAGTACATAAGTTTCTCGATGATTCTCTGAGCCCTTCTTTGGTGGAGGTATCGCATGTCAGATAAGCCTGGAGCGAAACAGCCAGAGAAATCATGAAGTCTTCAAGCGTGGCAATACTGGATGAGTGTAGTCGAGCGCTGCTGGCAAGTGTGTGCCTGCAGACTCACCTCAAGGGAAAGTGTACGAGCAACTTATTGGAAGGTCAGTACTACACCATTATGAAAAGTGAAGGGTGGAACCACAAAGGGTTCCAATTCCGACTACACAGGTTAGTCGAAATGGGCTTCGTGACCCTGAAAGAATTAAAAATGAGAAATGAGTGTGAAGTAGTTTTGCTGGATGACTTGAGGGATCTAGCGAAGACCCTGCAGTTGGACACTCGACTCTAACCCTATCTAAGCTCCCTACTTTGATAAATACTCTGTGCCAATCAATTAATGTTTTTCCAAACAAACCCATCAATCGTTTTGGATATTCGGACGATACCAGTGGTCACGGTTTACTCGGTATGTTGTGTAGGACTTCTGCTATCCTCTCCATAAACCCATGAAGGAATTGTCGATCGCAGGCGATGTTAATCCGCATCAGAGTTGTCTAAGGCTCTTTCTGTACGAAGAAATTGTTCATACTCGACAACATTATTCCTCGCGACAACAACAAAGCATTCAGCTAGGATCCTTTTAAGCCGTATCTCTTAAAATCCACCAGCACCAAGAAAGAGGATTCCAGCTTATAGATAAACAATTCTGGTAGATGCTTTTTGCAATAGTCAACGAAATAAGCGTAGTTGTTTTTGAACACCTACAGACTGCGTAGTTTCCAGGCCTCGCCCACGCTGTAGCAAGCCTGCAGAGTGTACATTGAGAACACGCTCACTTGGGAGACGAACTCGTAGGTTTTGGCAGCGAAGAACTTGCTGCGAGTGGTTGGGTCTCTGATGATGCCGTAGCCAGTGCCCGTGTTGGACAGGTTGTAAGTCTTGGAAGGGGAGTCGCACACGATGAGCTTGCCAGGGGCCCACTCTTCGAACTCGAGGAACGTATGGAACTCCGAATAAACCTGGTCAGAATAGATTTCGTCAGAAACCAGAATTTTGTCATACTTTTTACATAGCGAATAGACTCGCTGCATTTCCTACAAACTCCAGATGCGTCCGCAAGGGTTATGGGGGCTCACCATCAAAAACATCTTGACGTTCTCCTGCCCCAGCTTGTTCTCCAGGTCTTCGAAGTCAATGAAGTATCTTCCATCCTTCTCCACCAGCCTTGATTCGTGCACGCTTCTTTTGTTCATCCTTGCGACATCGATCAACATGTAGTAAGATGGAGTCAGCAAGAGAACCCCCTCATTCTCTTCCAAAAGTACTTTATAGAGTAGAGAGATGAACTGAACGACGCCACTAGTCTCCACGATGGCCTCTTTCGGGACATCAACCTTGAGGCTTGAGCTGATCCTATTCTGCACAGCCTATTTCCACCAATCTGCGATAAATTTGTAGCCGAGATGGCACTCTTGACTGATTCTGGCCTGCACGAAGTTTTTGATGTCGGCGGATAGAGGAAACTCCATGTCGGCAATCCACATAGGGTATTCGAGTTTCACAGGCACCTTGATGAAGTCCCACTTGATAGTGTTAGTGCCTTGACGGACTTCGTTGCTGAATTCTCTGTCGCTTTCGCTGAGGTGGCTGTCCATGTATGAGTGATTAAGTCTATAGAAATTAGATTAGGGGTGGAGGATCTTAAAGATAGTGAATTTAAGAGGATGCCTTTGTTGGCGAATTTCGGCATTATGAGGTAGGGTTTTAAATCTAGCTGAGGATAGACAATAGGCGAGGACGATTGTTTTAGTGCGCTAGTAATTGGTTCATTATTGGAAAATTGCATCCCAATCAACAACCGAATCAGCGTATGAAGGGCTTCAAGGATCACAAGTACAAAAACGTCCCCGAGTTCACCTGGTCCAAACATGAAGAGGAAGCAGACATCCTCTTCCTCAAACAAAGATAATAAGAAAGCAGAACCCTCCCTGTTAACATGTTCCAGAGTACCTATTTTATCAAGGCAACTTAGCATAGGAAACACACTTTCTCACCTCGAAATAATGAAGCACAAGCCCCTCTACAAAATCTTGGACGCAATGCCCAAAGGAGTTCTCCATCACTTGCATGTGGAGTGCAGTGAGGATCTAGACTTCATCAGGAAGCACGTGCTACCTTATCCCAATGTCTACATCGACCCTGCTTGGGACAAGTGGTGCTATGGTACAGCTGACGAGGCAAAGAAGGGTGCCTGGTTGACTATCGAAGAAGCTCGATCACAGTTTTCTTCGGAAGAAGACTTCGAGAAAGCTATTTTAGCCATGACCCAACTGACAACTGAGGAAGTCCAGAAGCACTCATATATGCCGAGCTGCTGGGACATTTTCTAGAAGAAGATAGCTGCTTTCTTCGCTATTCTCGAGCAGGAAGAATTGTTAAAGCAATATTACCTCCACATATCTGAGGCGCTCATCTAAAATGGGTATGCCAGACTCTAGTTCAGAGTGTACATCAGTGATAACATCCGTTGTCGAGACCCTACAAAAACCGTAGGAAGGCGGAGGCACCTCCAGGGGTTGGGGTTGGGGTTGGGGGGGGTTGGGGTTGGGGTTGGGGTTGGGGTTGGGGTTGGGGTTGGGGTTGGGGTTGGGGTTGGGGTTGGGGTTGGGGTTGGGGTTGGGGTTGGGGTTGGGGTTGGGGTTGGGGTTGGGGTTGGGGTTGGGGTTGGGGTTGGGGTTGGGGTTGGGGTTGGGGTTGGGGTTGGGGTTGGGGTTGGGGTTGGGGTTGGGGTTGGGGTTGGGGTTGGGGTTGGGGTTGGGGTTGGGGT
>JAKZAN010000124.1:0-93233 GCA_023053545.1 Lepidurus packardi
CCCAACCCCAACCCCAACCCCAACCCCAACCCCAACCCCAACCCCAACCCCAACCCCAACCCCAACCCCAACCCCAACCCCAACCCCAACCCCAACCCCAACCCCAACCCCAACCCCAACCCCAACCCCAACCCCAACCCCAACCCCAACCCCAACCCCAACCCCAACCCCAACCCCAACCCCTAGCTGCTGATCACATACATACATATAATTGATTGCCTGATAATAGCTGTAATAAGGAAAAATAATAACTTGATCTTTATATATGGACAAGGGTCCATTGATCGCCAGTATTTATATATATATATATTGTCTATTGGAGCCTTCGGCTATTTGCGATGCAGGTCGCGGACCAACCAGAGGACTCCGAAAAGTGGGACAAATTCTATTGAATTTAATTCAATATCAATTTTGTTGATTTTAAATAAAATATGCTTTAAAAATGTTGCTAGATTTTTCTATCTCCAACCCCTCTTTTTATTTTTATGCTATATAGTTTTCTTATGAATTTTATATGTGGTTCTCTAATTATCACATGTAAACCTATCAATATGTATATATTACTTAACCTATTCTTTTTAACAATATCACATTACTATTATTTATAATAGCTACTCTTATTTGTCATCGCTTTTTCCCTAAGAAACCTATTGTTTTTATATTTAATATTTCACGGTCACCCCTAAAACAAGATGGGAAACCTTAAAATAGACATCATGCTCACCATTATGCTGCCTCTCATCGCTAGTCTATTGTTCATCATTTTTATGCCGGCCTCGGTCATACTCATCGCCAACCCCCGCGCTGAAGATATCTATCGCATCCTCAAACTAAAGAACTAGCAAATCCTCATGCGGAATATGATGGTCCAAGATGCACATATTTTAGCCATGGGACTACAAGCCTACTAAAGTATCAGGGTAACTCTCCTCGATCTATATCTGAATCCCTCTGCCTTGCAATCCTACAACTCATCCAATATAACAATAAATCAAGGTCTGGCATATGCAAATAATTCTTCTCCATCTCTTCATTCGATGTGGTTTGCCCCTAATACCCGTTAATATATGCTATTGACTTAGAGTCAAAAACATACACTTAATGGTTATATGGGTGTTGAAGTCTACACTGAGGCGATCATTGCTTCTGACCCTGTAGTTGCTTCGATTGTCTGGACTTTCACTAATGATATTCAATTTTACTACCCATCCATCCCTAACATATATTCAGATTCTACGAACATCTACTCGTAAGGCCATAACATCACCTTGTCCAACTATGCTGAACTTGGAATGCTTTACACAACTTTCACTCCATCAGTTGGTTTCATTAAGATATGTAACCCAATCGTCAATCCGGTGAGCTATAATCAAACTTACGGCACACTATGCATCACTTACGATGGTAGCAATCTGTTCACTCCAATCATTATGGCTTCCAGTACAGTTCACTCTAAAGTGATTAGCGATGTGTTCATGTTCAGTACACTAACTCCGAACAGCTTATTGAACGATACTCCTCCCGTCATTCTAAGGTTTATGCCAATGTCGCATCCAGTGGACGTAATCTTCTATGAGAACACAACAATCCTATAAACAGGACACTAGATTTCTCCTTCCTTTCTCCATAACTATTGGATGGGGGACTCGAATTATTCTATTGTGATTAACTATGAAAATGTGTCATCCTTTGTGCAAACTCATATTATGATATAGACTTACCAGAAAGGTACCTCTTGGATGCTCTTTCACTATATGGCTGATACTTCGATAACAGACAAATCATTCGATGCTAAGTTTACTTCCGATAATTTGACCAGAATTCTGCTCATCCCAATCGGACTATTCGTCTTCAGTTGCTTATTTAGTTGGATACTAGTTAATAAGATTGTCAACCAAGTGATTATCGATGTCAATCTGATTTTAGCTAAAAGCAACTCGTTGATCGAAGGAGATATGCATATTCAAATACCCGAGTATCGCAAAACCCTTTAACTAAAGAAACTGTATGCAGCCTTTTCAACATTGAATGAAGTCTTCAAATTCACAAATATCGACTATTTTTCTGGCAACAACTCTGAAAAGTCGATTAAATACTACAGAGCTCTCGGAATTTTCAGCGAGCTTGGCTGTAGGTCACAGATCGGCTGTTTATATGAAAACCTAGCTGGCATCTGTGTACAACAGGGAGTTTTAATAAAAGCATAAGAGTATTATCATATGTGCCTCAAGTAGACAAGTTAATAAATCCTGGAGCAGCTACCTGACTTTGCTTCGATTAAACATTTGTATGAATAACTCAATAAGTAAGGAAAAAGAATACCCCGTTAGATGAGACCTTTAGAGATTGTCCTAGTTCGGCGCTACTTTAATCTTATTTCAACATCGTTTCGTATGTCTGCTGATAAGGCCTTTCTGGACGAAGCACAAGTGCAAGTTTTAATCCATCACATTAACACTCTGCTAGGAATCTTTAAAAGAAAGGCCCTGGATGCTCGACATATCCTCCTCAGACTCTATCTCTGTGAAATATACGTTTGTACTCTTCAGTATTCTTCTGCCAAAGCTCACTTAGATAGAGTTGAAGACTTGTATACTTAGTATGAAAGCAAAACATATAGGGTTGGTTCTAATATGGTCCCACCTGAGATTCTTCATCAATATGTATAATATCTTCTGGCTAGGATATATGAGGCTGAAAGCCAACATTAGATGGCTCTGGAAGCATATATTCACGCATTGGAAGGAGAATGTTACGATCCCATAATAAGATTCAAAATCCTATCATCCCTTAAAAAACTGCTTTTGAGTATAGGATGGTTCAAACCTGAAATTCGCAGCAGCATCTACTTTGATGGAGGATTAGGCATGCAGAGTGATACTATGGCAAATTAGCCACGGGAATATATTATTGTTATGGATTTCTCAAAAAGCATGAGTACTCAGGTGATGTCAAAGGATAATCAGGTATAGTTTCGAAAGAATATACTTGTTGATGAGGCATTGAGAATTTTCGATCAGTATGTCAGAGACCAAGATCGAATATCTTTGGTTAAATTCTCATCAGGCATGGAAGTCATATTTAATCTCACTGAAAAGACAAAGTCTTTTAAGATGCTCAGAACTACGATTGATAATCTCAAGCGATAATAACCCAGAGGCGAGACTGCTCTTTTTTCAACCCTGAAGGCCGTCTTGAGCAGTATCAAATCTCTCAGGAATCATAAATTCCTTATCATAATGGTTGATGGCTTTGATAACTGCTCAAAACCAGGAACCTAGAAGGAAATTAGATAGCTCCTACATGACTATAGCGAACCAAGGGATGAAGGCTAGAGTGGAACTGCAGGGATGTTGACGCTGGTAATTATTGGGATTGAGTTGAGTGAGGTTGATTAATAGAGTTTGGAGAGGACAATCATTCGGGAGTGCAAAAGAGGGTTCATCGTGAATGTTTACGATACCGATGACATAAATAGAGTTCTAAGACACAAAACAACTTCAGTGTTTACTCCCTTCGAAAATTTCATCTGCTGAGATAGTTATTTATATGCCTTTTCGTTTAATTTCAGGTCTAATTTCTAACTTTGTCGTTTTGATAAAACCAATCTATTGGTTTCTTCTTGGCAAAGTAAATCTAACTTTTTTAGTTAATCAAGAATATATCATTTCTATATTTCTGTCTATTTCTGCTGTTATTATTCGTAGTTGATCACCTTTATTTTTTATAACGGTACAACATAAAACAATCAACTAATCACAAAATTCACACCGGCAAATTGAGCATCATACTTTGAAGTACCTAGGAATTGTTTTATATTCTAAAACTATCCTACACCCCGCATACCCACACAGTGCGATTGCCGGGAATATAGGTCCTTTAGTTAGTGCACGTTTTTAGAAAGCTACCCCAAAATAACGCCCATCGAGTGCGAAACTCAGCGTACCTTTGTTCATATTCAAGTATACTCCCACTGTTCCTTGGTTTTTGTACTTTTTACCGTAAGGTTTGGATAGGCTGTTACTGGCGTCGTGCTATATGTGACCTTCTCCACCATAGGAATATCCAAAAGCATGGTCCGAGAAGACTCTGCGATGAAAATCAAATTCATTTGTGGTGGTAACTCCAATCTTTAGCTCCCCATTCGTTTTGGGATTGAGTACTATTTCCCAATAATGTTAATCTGAATAAAAACCCTATAGAGAAATAAAAATATAAATAGAAGATAAATCCATTACATTGGAAACTACGACATTCCTGAAGATTCTTGACTATGAATCCAACAGTATTTCATTACTATTTGAAATGACTCTCATATTAATGTTCAGATATTTTGAATCCCAGGCACTCGTTATCTTTTCAGTTGATAAGCCTGACCTTTGGATGGGCTATTCATTTATGGAATCAGTCATGTTTGCTTGTCTGCACTCCTCAATATTCCATCTAAGCAATTCGTCATAGATACATTTGGGGTCTGAACCAGCTTTCATCAACCTTTTTAGTAGAGCACACTTAGTTGAACATACTGGAGTTACATGCATTACGCTCGATGCTGCAGGTTTTTTACACATCTCATAATTCCAGCACTGAAGCTTACCACAGACAGCTTAGTGGCTGGTTAGGTTATTGAGTTCGCTGATAGTGTGACAAATATCGTAGTTAATACACCGGATTTGCAAACTCCCATATTTTTTCGTCATTTACTGGTTGAGGCCATTAGATATTTCTGGAGGACATCTTCTGGGGCATAGTCTACAGAGAAGGAGTAATTTAATAAAAGAGATGAGGTGAAAGTATACCCTGGTCTCATCGGAATGTTCTGGAGGCAATAGTTACAATAGAGATTGCAGCAACCATTGCAAATAATTGGTTCTTTCGCTACGTTTTCACATATAGCACAGTCGAATTCTTCGTCGTTGAGGCTGCAGAATCTCTTCTTTGAGTACCCTCGGAGAATCATAAGTACTATAAGTAGTGAGTTGTGGAGATAGAAAGCTGATAAAAAAGTGAAATATAGATGTTTAAGAAGACTATGAGTAAATTTAAGTAAAGGTATGATGATATTGATCCTGTCTTCAATTGAAATGAAGGGAAGGATTTGAAAATAAGGAGCGAAGAGACATTTCTTGTTTTTTTATCATCAATTTAGATATAAAAGATGATTTGCGAATCCTAGAATACTAAGTTAAACATCGACTGGCCTTTATAAGGAGTGCGTCGGTATACCTGCAATCATATATACACATATTAATGGTTACCTTCTTTTATATTGATGCCTCTAGATCAGGAACATTTAACGAAGTTATTATTTCAAACTAATTCGATCGATATCTATAATAACATATATTTTTTTAGGTTCAAGCATTTTTACATAGTATGCTTAAGAAGCTTCCTCAAACTACTACATAATCAAACTCAAATAAGTCCTACTTGAGTCCTCTTTCTGTGGAATACCTCAAAAAGCGTACATCATTAATATCTCAAACTTGATCACAAACTACATCCCTTAATCTCTTAGCCATATCTAGCTGTCTCGACATCAAACAAATCCACAAACGTTCATACCTTGATATTTATAGGAAGCAGAATGTCAACCATAATAATGACCCTCTAACTTAACTCATTAACTATCAAGATCTCCTGAAGCCTATCCACTCTACCGTTATCATGTATAAAAACTCGATCTATCAAGGAAGCGTCATCAAGGGTCTAGAAACACCCACCCAAAGGATCAGACATGGGGAAGGTATTCTATTAAATAGTCAAGGATTTCTGATTGCTTCCTATTGGAAGAACTCCAAGATCAATGGTAATGCTGTAATAATTACACCAAGAGGAGCAAAAGTCTATTGTGAGTTCCTGAATAATAGACTCAACGGCTGGATGGTCTATAACTTCAGAAATATAATAATTATTTGTGAGTACTTTCATTTGGATCAGCCAGGCTCAAAACGTATTACATATAACTTCGAAACTTCAATATGGATCAAATCATATCAAGATCCTCGCACCAATACTCATGTTATAATTGAAACAGAAAAAGGATAACCAAGTCAATTGCCTCGAATGATTGAGTCTGGAATACTTGCTTCTAAACTTGAAGCATGCTTCAACAATGGGCTAGACTTTGATTTCGAACATATAGTAAACATCAATCATGCCGAAGGAATCACCTATCTTGGTTTCGCTGATAGCAAAACTTACGTTCCCTCTGGCTTAGGGATAATGTATACTTCAACTGAAACCTTTCAAGGTTGGTATCAGGAAGGGGGGCTACATGGGTATGGGCGTGTGTTGTTCAGTTCAGGCGATATATGCGAAGGCTACTTCCGATAGGGTTATTACAAAGGTTTCGGCTATTAGTATTCAGCGACTTATAACACAGCCTTAATAAGCCCTAATCATATAGATGAGTCACAATTAAAGATGAGAAAAGTGTCTGGAAAGCCTGAAGGGAATTTTCTAAATAGAAAAGGTATAATAAAATCAAACTTTAGCTACTAAGAATAGTAAATCAGTATGAGCGCAGGCATCTTACGGCTTTAAGAGGATATAAGATAACTGGAAAGAATCTACTGCGAGAATGAGTTTAGTTAGAGTCTAGTTGAAGACTACAGCCAAAGGAAGACAGAAAGAACCTATAGAGAAAAATTTGATAGCAAAAAAGAGCAAAATGATCAAACAATAAAAGAAAGGACTTTTTAAAGCGGCTGTGAGGATTCTCGCTTGTTTGATTAACAAGAAAATCGGGTGTAGGTACAGTAACTCACAATAATTATTATTCGCAAAATACATATAACATAGATGAACCCAATGAATCAGTTGAAGAATTAAAATTTAGTATGCAATATTGCCAAAGTCTTTCAGATGAATCAGCCAAAGTAGAAAAAATAATCAGATTTTCATAGTAATCTTCGGTTCTCCACCCTCCCTTTAAACCGCGAAGATTCAGAAAAATAAGGAATGTACTCCCCGAGACATTCCCAGCTGAGGGTGAGCATGATGGAGTAATCATATCCTCATTCTCAGCACGACCACGATGGTTTAAAACTAAATGCCAGAGTTACTAAAGATAAAGATTGGACGATGGTTTAAATGGACTCGACAAATTTAATAAAAGGGGACTTAACAGCTCAGATTAGGAACTAAATGCGGAATGAGGCTCAATAGAAGAGGAGGAACAGAATCTTCAGTAATACTTAAAACACTCGATTGAAAGGGAAGGTCTGATAGGTCATTATAACTTTTTTCAGAATCAGGTATTGAATTTGTTTGCATAACGATGAGATGATAAAGGTTTGCAATGGAGTCTTATCGCTATGAAATGCATGGATAGATGAGACATTGCATTAGAGCGAAGTAACTTCCTATTTTACGGTTGCATTTATTACTAACCTTCATATTTCTTAACTTTTCACTGCTCGTATACTTACATCATCTCATTTTAAAAAATATTTAATATCAGATATATACACATAATAATTCTGAGCCAAAGAGATGTAGGAAATCCTTGAAAAGCAAACAATTGATTTACTCTGTAACACCATGGATTCATTCAAGGCCTATCTACAAGGAAAAAATCCTCACTTTCTCGATCCAAGTCAATCAGATAACGATCATATCGCTCAAGCCAAACAGTGTCTTCTCTAATGTGCCTAACACCTAAAAAGAGCTTTTAGCTTTGGGGTCCAGGCATCACACCCTAATTAAGCATATACAAGAATCTTAGACGGTCTTAATAGTGAATCGATAGAATTGAGTTTCTACAGCGATCATCATCAAGATATATTGAAAAGCTTAACTTTGCAAGATAAGACACAAAAGGAGATGAGCTACTCAGAGAAACTGGCGAAATAGAAATCGAAAACAGAGTTGAGAGTTGATCACTCGGATTACTAGGCTTATGAAGTTTAAGCTAAAGAAGAAGCAATGTTAAAAGCAACCTATAAGAGAGTTGGATAGATTTTTATGAAACTCACGATTCCCTAAACTATGACTGGCCTTAAGAAGACTATTTAGAAATTCAGGAATAGCGATTACTTTAATAGAGCCAATCATCGCGTTCGCATGTTTTAGTACTATCAGACTCTTTTTTAAAAAATAACGGAAGCCTTTCGTCTTAGCAAAAGGAGTGACAAATGCGTGGCTTCAAGCAGTAGGGAGTAGATGATTGGCAAGCGAGTTGTCTAGATCTTGGATGAGGAGAAAGTTGATAGTTTCAAGCGATACATTGAGAAATACGGGACTACGGCTTATAAAACCTTCGAAGAAAGACATCAAATGTTTGATACCTTGGAAGCACTCTTTAGTATTATCTAAAACAAAAAATGAGATCCATTATTATTGATATAGTTTTAATCTGGTAAGTTCTCGTTTATTTGACTTCATTGTAGTTAAGAACACCAATTCAAATTATTATCTAATTGATTCATTATTTTTATTGCAGATGAATGGTGCCCAAAATCTGTAGTATCTATTTGAAGTCAGGTCTCTCGCTTGGGTCTTTGTCCCAACATCTTTTCATCAACAAAACAAGAGCAGTAGGGCATTTTGAAGATATAAATTTACAGTCAGGTCTGCCGTTCTACAAGGTTACGAATTTCATTATCGCTGCAGGGTGTTCGATATCTTGATAAGGAAGTCGACGAGTAATGATCTCCCAAAGAACAATCGCGAAGGAATAGATATCAGCCTTCAGAGAATAGGGTTGATTATCAAATATTTCGGGTGCCATCCAATGCTAAATAAAAACTCGAAATTATGATAATAAGAAGCAACTTACGTAAGTCCCAAGGGCAGCAGTCATATGCTGTTATCCTGTCTCTCTTGATAATCCGAAATCGACTATTTTGAGCTTGATAAGATCACCTTCTTGACGATATGATTCAGAGAGAAGTATACTAAAAAGGATTAAACACAATAAAGAATTCTACTAGATAAAAATACTTAAGGGATTTGAGATCTCTGTGGATGATGGGAGGCTTGTGGAAGTGTAGAAACAACATGCCTCTTGCTATTTGCTTTGCCATGATGATTTTATCACTCCAACTGATCGGAGCCTTGTTGCAGTGGAGAAGATCGAACAAAGTTTCTCCATAGCAAAACTCACTAATCACGAGCATGTGATTTTACTGTTCAGAAACTCCAATCATGGCTGCTAAGTGAGGATGAGGCCTGGTTTTCACACATGTTATTATTTATCTTTTTAATTACTTTTACAGGAGAGGGTCAACTAACTTTCTTTTAAACTTTTTGATAGCAACTTCCTGTCCTCTCCAGCATCCTTTAAACACTTGGGAGGAATTCCCATCACCTACTTGTTGTCCAAATTGTAATTCATCAAGTTCAATGATATACTGACTGGCATTTTTAGACACTTCGTTTATCACGAAATCCTTGAAATTTACTTGGTTTCCTTGCTTGCTATTTGGAGACACCTAGTTTTATCGTTATTTCTTTACAAGATCTAGTTGTCTTCCATCATCATCCTCTTCAAATTTAATCAACTGCAAGTCCTACGGGATAGGGAACATACCTGCTTTCGTAGTTTTTTAATTTTTATTGCACTACTACTTTATCAGATCTCCAAAAGATTATTCTAGCTCGTTCTTCTGTTTAATAGGACCTTACCAAGCATTTCTTTATATGAGAGAGTTTATGTTTACCCTTGAGGACTGCAGGCTTTTAATATCCCGATTTTTTTCTTCTTCAACTAAGTCAATAAAGTTATTAAAGCCATTGGTATGAAGATTGGATAGCTGTTGTCGATTGACACTTTCTTCAAACTCTTTGTTAAGGTTTTGGTGTGTGAACTCTATGATATCGTTGTTGAATAAATCGAAAGTATGACTAATGTTTTTGTTGCTTGTGGGGTTCTTGATTTTATTGAAATCACTATAGGAATCGCTAACAATGGAGTGTAAAATCTGTACTTTCTGGAAGTCGAAAGATTGGAATTACTTATTAAGCTTTTATTTGTCAACAAAGGTTCTCCCTGGCTATGCTGCTACTGCTAGCTACAAAGATTTACCTGCAGTCGTAAGCTATTTTGCCTCTACAAAACCCGAAGCTGCTTCTCTCTGGGATGAGAACTCCTTTAGGGTACAAACTTTATTTTTAAAAGGCTAAAGTTCAATCTGAGTCATATTACTCGTTTTTTTGTCAATATTAAACTTGAGGTACTCGGGGGACTTCACTAACTCTCCATATGATTCTGGAATCCCTAGCCCGTAGATGTTCTTATGACTAGACAGATAATCACGGATATTGAAGTCATTTTTTCTCTTCTAAAGCATAGGTATAATTCTTATGTACGCTATCACATTTTAGGAGTTTAGTCCTTCTTTCTTGCCACCTATAGTCTTGAACAGTTTTTATAACTACAAGTACGCTGAAATGAATCTACCTTAAACATTATTGAGAGTGGCTAAAAAGGCTTATTGATTAATTTCCTAGTGAATATGATTTGAAGCTTATTTGAAAGCAGCTATCAAATGGACCAACAGACTCAGAAGACAGTACTACTAATCTGCTAAAGAAAGAACGATGCTGTTCTGGATGGAAGGCAGATATGAGATGGAGTTTAATTTTGCGTGAAATCGTATTAGCTACTCAAAATATTTGAGCAATTCACTAATGAATGATAGATCGAGGAGTTTCTGCTCCACTGAACAACTTAGAAAAGGCATTAGACTGTAATTACCCTCGATGAAATGACTATAGCTGCTACAGATCCGTATTTTTTCCAAAAGAATCAGGCTATATACTTGGATAGTCAGGCACGTAAATGGATGTCTTTTCTTGTCTGATGATCGATCAGTGGGATTCATGGATCTTCTCCATTTCTCATACAGCTTTCCCAGGATCTGAGTGGCGGAACACCCGCCTTGTGTAGATAGGGCTTAAGTCGGGCCTTTCCTGAGAAAGTTATGCACAAGTAATAGGATCTTCAGAATGACGATACTTTTATTCATATTCTTGCTAGACTCAATCTAAATAATTCCATATATTTTTTCTATTTTGTATCTCTTTTCCCACGCTTTTGAGACGATTGATCGAGTGTACTTAAGAGGAGGACTTTCTTCGTTTTATTCGATAAAGGTCGAAATCCATCCCTCCGTCTGTGTTGTTATCTGGTTGTAGACAAGTTTTATTTTATCTAAGAAATTACTTCTCACAGGTCCTTAGGAAGAACTTGCCTCTTTGATGTAGGCGAGCTCTTACTGGGCTCTAGATAGTTAACGGTCAACATTAAAAGCTACACTTAGTACATTTTCCAGTTTTTTTAAATTAGAAAGAATAGTTTCAATTTCTTCCTTAAGTTCTGAAGCATTAGGCCTGAACTCAGGATTGGGAGTAAAACAACGTTCAATAAGGTTTTGTAGCTCTTTAGAGTATAGGTGGTCTTCTGGTATGAAGTATTGATTATTGATGGCGGAAAGCCGCATCTCGAAGGGTTGTTTTTTGAAGCAAAGCATGAACCCTACACACCCTAAAGCAAAAATATCTACCTTCTCGCTGATCGCAAAACCAGAATAAAGATTCAGCTGCTATGGTGATCGATATAGTGGTGTTGTATTCTTCTCGATATCCTCTTCAATAATGGGCCTGTCTTCTTTATTCATATGTGTGATCACTTATTTGGTTGAACTACCGAAATCACAGAGTTTAAACTGCCCACCCTTATGCTGCAAGATGTTTTAAAGCTTGATATCGCGATGAGTTACTCCTCGTTGGTGTAGAACCTTCAATGCCGAGGCAACGGCGTGTATAATGTTGAGGACGGTGCGTTCGTCAAGGTCCGCGTTCGTAGATGAAAGGAGATTAAAGGCGTTGCTACTCAAACATATAATGTAAGTGTTTATAGTTTGCATTTGCTAAAGATGAATACCCTTTGGTGCAGAACTCTAGGAATAGGAAACCTATATTCTAGCCTTTGATAGATTGTTATTTGCTTCCGTATAGTCGGATGATGTTGGGGTGGGTGATTTAGGAGAGTATTGTTTTTTCTTTACGGTACGATGCCTCGATTTCCTTGATTGCTAGAACTTGTATTTTGCAGATGATATCAGGGTTATTAGTCGTGTAGATAACTGAGAACCCTCCTTCACCTAGTTGTTCTTTGAGTGTATATTAGCTATTTTGGCAGGTTATTTTTAAGCCTCTGAATTTGTGTATCATGCTATCAATCTGTTTTTTATATTACCAGAGCCCATGATGCTTTATAAACAAAACAAGGAGGGCGTTGCAAAGAAATAGAGCTAAAGTAGTCTATTCAAGAAATTAAACCTGTAAGTCAAGTCTAACTAGAAAATCTATTTCAAATCAGACGCATCCACCTTGATATATTTTTTATCAAATCTCAAGCCTTCATAACAGAAAAAATTAGGCTTTCCCTTATTCAAATTACCAAGAAAATACACTTCATAGCTCAATAGTCCCCTTCTCGAAAAAAAATACGCATGAAACCAAATAAAAGCAATAACAATGGTTTGTGTGACTGTTGCTCTAAAGTTGCAGATGCAATATGCTTTACCTGCAACCTAGGGTTCTGCTTTCAGGACTGCATCAGGCATTCTCAAACCAACACCAATCATGAGCTGAAACACTTGCCAGAGTCTATTGATGTCATCGTCAAGCTGTCCAGAGATTATCTACATCTTTTACAGCAGAAGGAAGTTTAGGAAAAGAAAAAGTATGAATCCAAACAGGAGTCTGAAACCAACAAACTGCATCCTGAAGATTTCCAAAGATATCTCGAAGAAATAGACTTCGTCAAAAAAGAAGCACAGAAGGTTATCGACAGGTTCTTCAGCTAGCTAAGTCTTTAGTTCGTCAATATGTGGGAAAACTATCTCCTCAAATTTAGTTCAGGCAGTGGACTCCTTGACAAAATCTAACAGATGATAAAATGGGTCAAGCCTTATACATCATTATAGAGTGTGAAAAGCCCCTCCATCTAAATTGTTAAAGCATTCAACAACGAAGCCTTCCAGCATAAAATCAACGAGATTATGGGTAAGTCTGTAACCGATGAGCTGATAGTGCCAAGCTGTCCTAAAATCCAGATCAACTAGAGGATACTCGCTGAGCTGGAATTCACACTTTGCCAGAGTATTTCTACAGTGAACTATAGGTTCGGAGAATCAAGTAGCAATGTCATAAACATTAAGGCTGAAAATACCTTGGAACATGGACTCAAGACCGTACCTGTCTTCCCTTTTCAAGGCAAGTTTTGTTTCTTGTATGATTTGAAGACCGGAGACTATGATATCCAGGATTTTAACGCCCTTGATATTTTACCGGCCTTTACGAAAACTATTTTACTACCGAATGGAGATCTGCACTTAGTCGGTGGGCTAGATAAAGACAATAATCTCCTGGACACTCATCTTGTTTACCGCCAAAGTAAATCTGAAGTCGTGAAGCTATCGCCGCTTCCCCGTCCTAAAAATCCCAATAATGCATTAACTTATTATAACAGAGCTATCTACGTAATTGGTGGGCTAAGAGGCAAAAGCGAATGGGATACGGAATGCCTTGCATATGATCTTATTCGGAACTAATGGAAGGCTCTACCGGCAATGCACTCACCAAAACCACATCAGACTGTTAGCAGGCTAAATACATTTATTTATGCATTTGGGTTACCCAACCAGTCCGATGCCAATATTTAGAGATTCAATCTAAACTACCCACAATCATCATGGTAGAGCATTAAGATTTCAAACTTCTTGTGCAATCCATTCAACTTTTGTGCAGGATTTTGCTCACTTCAAATTAATGATAGGGAGATCCTGATGTTCGGGGGCAAGAGATACGAAGACAGCTTGAAGACGAGCAAGAGGACGACAGACAAGACGATTTCTTAGAACATGTACGTGTTCAACACAGATAACAATTCGTTTATCATGGCTGAGAAAGCTGGGCTTGCGACAGGGGTGCAGTTTGGAGAAATCAACGCAGTGGTGTACAATAACAAGGTGTATACGTTCGAGTTTTTAGTAAGCCAGAGAAATCCGTTGGTGAGATGGTTCCAAACAATCCAGGCAGTTGAGATTACAAATGAGAAACAGGTGGAATGCGTGGCCATAATGCAGGAGGATTGAGGTGAGACGGATAGTTTGAACTGATAGTTGGAAATAAAAGGAGACCAGTTTATAAAATGATCAGCATTAATATTGTTTCAATTATTGATAGAATAAGAGTCGCAGCTTTTGATGGACTGTTCGAAGGTGTCAAAGCAACTACTCGCTCTTCCCATTCCAGCTTTTTGTTTCGGTGCCCAACTCTGTCCTATTTCTGATTTGCAGACTGAATTACAGTTCTTGCTTGTCCGATCATCCACACAATATATAGTTGCAACCTATTTCCGAGTACAGAATCAAAGTTATGTCGGAGCCTAGCTGAAATTTAAAGCATAAATAAAACAAAAACTGGTACAATCGATTTTGGAAAATGGTATCCATCCAAATTTAGTCAAATGTAATAGATTTTGCCAAGTTACTCTCACTAACATGTTCTCGATTACGAAACTTATACTTTTTTCGAGTTGCTGGTCCAAACATTTAAAGGGGTGTTACTATGCAGGTAGTGAGTTGGAGTTAGGTCGACTAAGACCAAGGGAGTTAGACGATTGTTGAAAAGAATCAAAGACAAAAGCTCGTAGAAAAATATGTTGGTCCATTAGAAATATGATCTTGCTCATATGCCTCTGGTCCTGCTGGTTGGAATTGCCACTATTTCCAAGTTGTTGACTCTGCATCTTCAGTTCCCCTTTTTAATAATATTATTAAACTGTAATTCATCATGCTCCCCATTTCCCTCAAAACTATCCCCAGGACATTCTCCACCCCCAAAACACTACATCCTTCTCAGACTGCATCCTTCAACGACAAGCTCATCCTCGTCGATCATGAAGACAATCTCCTCACTCTTATCGACAAAAAGACCGCACATACTATCCAATACATCCAATCTGGCAAACCTCACCGTGCTTTTAGTCTTTTCCTTTTCGACTAGAACTCCCGCCTCCTTATGCACAAAAGATCCTCCCTTAAAATTGCCTTTCCGCTAGCCTGGACTAACTCTTGCTGCTCTCATCCGATGGCCTTTCCTAAAAATATATTACAAGAGATATAATCTTAGCTCTCAGCTGAAGAAGTCCACCTTCACTACATCATCTAGGAATCCGCAGCGGCTGTGATCCGAAGAACAGTTTTTGAGTTGGGGATCGAAATTTCTAAAGAGTCGATAAGATTCGTGGACAAAATTATATACAAGAGTACTTATGACTAAGAATGGGGAGAGTATGAAGTAGACCATGTGTTCCTTTGTAGGCTGGAGAAGCGCTAAGGAAATGTTGAAGAGTTGATAAAGCCAAACCCTGAAGAAATCGAAGCAGTTGAATGGGTGAAGAAAAATGAAATGGATGACTTCGTGCGGTTAAAGTAGGAAAAGGGGGAATACTTTTCGCCATGGTTTAAGAAGATCTACAACGAAAAGCTGCGCATTTGGTGGGACAACCTGTGATACTGTATGAATAAGATTATTCGAAATGTTGAGACCTGGGAATGTGGGGCTAGTTCGACTTGCGTGGGCAGAAATGGGGTATTCAAATGAACTATGGTTGGGCAAAATTTATAAATACATGGGTTTAAACAATAAAGACTCAATAAATAAACGTCGTTCTAGGCTTTGCGCTTATTCTAGTTTAGGGATCTGCAGAATGTCTATTCCAAATTCTGGATCTTAGAATAGTTGATCGATGTGATCTTCTGGTGCCTTCCATTATACCCAGTCCCATATTCATGGAGCAGACTTCCAAAATAAATAATATCCCTCGAAAATTAAGGAAAATGCACAAGCCCCTTTCCAAAATCCACGCAGACTCAAAGTTCTACCAGCAATGTCTAGCTGATATCATCAATTATCCCAAATCTTCTAAGCGTAGTTCCACTGCCTTTAAACTTTCCAAACCTGATCTTTAACCAAAGAAGCCTTCATTTACCAAACGCTCCCCCAGTCCATACCATACAGCCTCTATTAATTCTCGTAATCCACATTCAAAACAGCTCAGTAAACATGTACTTAAAACCGCTACATGCACCACTAATCAACAATCTGCTATCCTCTCGCTTGTCGCTACGCCTCCCAATTAACTATCTCAATACTACTCGCCAAAACATTTGTACACTTCCGTCAACCCTTTAGTCACACCCCTCAAGTCCTATAGCCCGCCCTCCTCTACCCTTCCTATTCCCGATACAAAGAGCAAAAAACCAAAAAAGAAGGTCATTACTTTGAGCAAGAGTGCTAATGTACTGCATACAGGGATTTTCGAAGAAGAGGAGTATTCAAACTTAGCAGGCAGTAATTATGGCTAGTTTAACCAGCAAAAAAACTGTGATCAGCTGAGTCTTCGGGCTACTGTGTACTATGGCGAGCATTCGATAAGCCACAGTTTTGTTGCGACTGAGACCACTTTTGACGAATTGCGTATGCATTTCATTCGGAAAATGGTTTAGATTGAGAAAAATGACCCTTCTAAGATCCTAAATTTTATTGGATTCGAGTCTATGCGATTCAATTCATACATCGACTACTGGGTTAACCAGCCCAAAGTGTGTTGTGACATTTTAACCCATAATCGTATCTACATTATCAAGTTGCGCGCTCTATTCCATGATTATAATGAAGACGAGTGTGTATCGCTGAAGGACTTTGAAGTATACCGATGTATTGGAGTCGGGGGTTTCTCGAAAGTGTACCTCGGGAAGTCGAAGATTACTGGAGACCTATGCGCGTTGAAGTTTATCAATAAGGCTAACATGATCAACAACAACAAGCAGAGATTATTACTTAACGAGAGAGAAGTTCTGGGATCTATCTAACATAAAAATGTGGTATCCCTTTACTATGCCTTTGAGACAAAAAACTATGTAATCTTCGTGCTCGAATGTAACTCTCACTCATTCATTTATCAAATCTGATCCAAGTATTGGATGCTGGCAACCTTTTATGGTTTTTTACCATTTTCTCCAACCTTTAATTAAATTCATTCTGATTTCCTGAAGACTGTCCTAACAACGAGTTATATCAATACATCGTCGAAAAAACGTACCTCAAAGAAACTTAAGCTAAATTATACTTTTCCCAGATCCTGGATGGTGTCAGCTATCTCCACAAGAACCAGATCATCTATCGCGATATAAAGCTAGAAAATATCCTTCTCGATGCTAACGGCATCATTAAAATCAGCGATTTCGGGCTTTCAAAACCCAGGTGCGAAAGCTAAGAACTCAGGTTTACCTATTGTGGAAGCCCTGAGTACATGGCACCCTAGATGCTTCTGAAGTAAAAACGTCTAATAACATTTCTAAACTTTCAGGTGTGGACATTCTTATGAGGTGGACTTTTACGCATTAGGTATCCTACTTTATGAGTTGCTAGTAGGCAAGTCGCCATTTGTTGCGCCAACGAAGTAAAAGATTTACTATCAAGCACTCCACGAAGAAGTTCAGTTCCCGAAACAGCTCAATCTTTCTGCAGAGGTCAAAGATCTTATCAGGGGCCTGCTTAATAAAAACCCCGATAAGAGAATCGGGACCAAAAACGGAATTTAAGAGATCCTTTCCCACTCGTGGTTCAAAACTAAAGCAAAGCGTAACAACAACTCCGTATTCACTACCAAGCAAACGGTGCCGACTGAAACTGCGAATGAGTTTGAAGGTCAGTTGTTCCATGAATATAAGGAGACCCGTGTGACTGATATCAGCTTCATCGATAAGGAGATTATCGAGGATGCCCAGGACTATAAGATCGTGTTCCCCAATATGTACTTCGAGAATAAGAGCAAAAGGACCCAGAGGTTAAAGTTGATTTCTAAACTTAAACGTGAAATCTAGCAAGTTGCGAAAGGAATGGCTAAAGATGGAGACAGAAAGCGTAAGAACTCAAATACTGTCCCTATGGCGGGCAATAATTGGATAAGTGAAAATGAGCGGAATGCATAAGAAGGAGCGGATTTCTACCACTATACGGAGGGGAACAATCTTAGTCCAGTCTACAATCATAACGCTGTTTACAAAGAGTTGGCAACAACGATACAGAGAATTAGCAAGAATACGAGGAAAAACTTCCAGAATCCTTTTTCGCGGAAGAACTGACACGATAAAATCATTCTAAAGAAGAACATTCAATTTAAAGAACAGGACTTTGATATTTTTAACATATACTGTTTTTACAAGTCTATAAAATTCGAGTGCCATCGCTTCACGATCATCACATGCTCCAACTCCTCTATATGGTTAGTGGACATCTGGTAGACCTAAGGGATGCAAATACAGAGTTTACCAGTTATGTTCTTGTATTTTTTAACATGCGTTGTTTGTGTTTTATGATAAAAGGTCTTATTAAATGTCTATTATTCTAATATAGAAAACATAAAACTTAAGACGCATAAACACTTAAACCCTTAAACACTTAAACACTTAAACATTCATGGCTTCGAACCTCTAATCCGATTTCGTAAAAAACTCGAGAATTTCCTACATCCGATGTACGCACGGGGACCTCCACGAAGGCGAGCTCATGAGTCTTGTCTGTGTTGATCAGAATTGTACTCGAAAAGGTCTCATCTGCCCAGTCTGCAGGTTTCAAAACCATTCTGATCATAAGGTATCAACTCCAATACACTGACATAATCAACTGACTCAGATCCTCTCCCTTAAAACATTCCTTTCTGAGGTGCGCACACGTTACAGCCAGCAGACAAGCGAGTCTTCATCGTAGCTAGCCTCCTTACCTGACTACCTTCGATAGTTATAAGACACCCGCCAAGCTCTCCTCACAATTGTCAAATAGACTGTCATACAGATTGCAGAAAGGATAAAGTCAGCCTAGCAAAAAATCAACGAGAATTATGCATCCCTCAGGAAGATGGTCTTGACACAGACTACAATATCATCGAAGCTCCCCCGCCTAATTGCTATGATGATCGCCTAACCTGGTCAGGAACCCAAATCTATAGTGCCTTCTGATATTAAAGACGAGTTCCAGAAATATGCGTAACTAATCCGGTATGAGGATGCTGAAGATCCTTAGAAGCGCAAGCTTAGCTTCTTTTAGAATTCCCGCAAGCTTATAGAGGATTACGCAACATTACCTGGTTCAGTGGCATCGCATTTATCAACTCTTATACCTGAGCTTACGAAGGTATTAGATAGATTACCACTCTCGGTACTAGACTTCAAGTGCTCAGCATCTAAAGCCCCCCACCGACAATATACCTTCAACACTGAAGCCAAGAGGTAAAAAGACTTTATATATTGATTTTAGCAACGAGACAAATGTAATAGGAGATTCAGCGACAATCAATCTAGAACACTTCACGGCAGGAGGTTACCTGTTTGTAAGCGAGGGTTCAGGCGATGAACATCAGTCGATAGCCTTTAAAATTTAGGGGAGCACCAGCGGCTGTGTGTCTGTCGGAATGGGTATATCTAATACGATCAAAGGCTTCAACTACGCGTTAAGCGGTATTCCTAAAATAAAATAATTCATTTACCACATGGTTCCTAGACACTTAATTTGTGAACCATGGGTCACTCACAATTTCAGCGATGGGCGTTTCTTTCCAGCACAAGGAAGCTGATAAGCAGGAGACCGAGCAGACATTCGTATTCGGGACGGGGGATGTGATCCAGGTTTAATGGGAGCCGAAGACGAAGAAACTGACATTTGAGCGAAGACATGGGGTGGAGAAATTTACGATGGACGTGAATGTAGACGAGAAGGAGATGTCGGAGCTAAAATTTATGGTGGGAGTTTATGGTGAAGGAGACATCGTGAAAATAGTGCAATGATTTTCTATATTTTGAAGGATGCGTGGAAAAGATGATCCAATTCATGGAAACTTTCTTCCCATGGTCTGT
This sequence comes from Lepidurus packardi, assembly GCA_023053545.1. Lineage (NCBI taxonomy): Eukaryota > Metazoa > Arthropoda > Branchiopoda > Notostraca > Triopsidae > Lepidurus > Lepidurus packardi. The sequence continues at coordinate 19,935 of JAKZAN010000124.1, forward strand.
TTAGGCTGGCGAATGCTTTTCATCGAACAAATTCATGTATGTTCTTCCATATCATAGTAGAACCTTCCTCGGCTTCATTGCTTACCGTCAATCCATTTTTATCGATCCCTAGGCGTCATCAGCCAAGTTTCACAGCAAAAAGATGAAATAAAAATTAATCCTCGCATACGAGTCCAACTAAAACACACTCCTCAGGATCATGGCATCTATAAACTCCAACCTCTCTCTGAACCTGTCTGTGTCTTGGAGCAGCATAGTTTGAGTCATTCTGGGACATAAAGATGCATGAATATCAGAATCAGGCACTATAATCTGAAGTAAACTCTTACCATTGATCGAAGGCTACAAAGAAAGAATATCGCCAGAAATTTAGAAATTAACAGCAAGGTCTTCGAGACCAACTATGTCGGACAATCCCTTAGAGGTATAAATAGTCACAAGAATTGTTCAACCTCAAAAAGATGGAGCATCATATGGCCAAACAAAAAAACTACGTTGAGGCACACAGAGTGCAGGCTAAAATATCTGTCATGCAGAAAGCAGAGAGCCAATCATGGACACAGGCACGCAACCAAAGGATCGGATCTGCTTTAGCGGATTTGAAATCTAAGTAGTCTAATGAGCTGCCCCTCTTTAGAACAAAGGTCTGAAATGGTTTAGGTACTGCATCGTGTTCTGCAGACGAGAGGAATACTTATGATTTAAATAATGACATTTTTATGTTTGTTTATAAATTGCACCTGCACAATGGACTCCACTAAGCCCCTCAGAAAGGACAAACTCAAACAAAAGTTGCAATCCAAAAACACAAATTCTGAAGAAGACGATGCCGCGCTCTTCCAGAACTCTTCTAACTAACAATCCCACTCGTCCCCCACAAAAAAATCAACGCCTCCCATTCCATCCAACCACAAAGGGTCCGTGACTTCCGACGCGAATCCAGATCCCACCGACCCCCACTCACACAAAGTCACCAACATACCTTTCATGCTTGTCTGCTGTCTTTAACTGCTCCATAGTTAGGAACCGAAAAGAAACGAGTTAGTGTAAGTATGTTCAAGAGTCTTCTGCTGGTGAACATTCGGGAGTATTATGAGAAGGACGGAGAGTGGAAGCCAACAAAAACAGGTATCACTTTGAATCCGGAGCAATGGAACCATTTGAAGACGTTAATTCCGAAGATAGACAAATCCCTTTCAGTACTGGCGAAAAAATGATGTGCCTGCTTATAAATATTGAAATTCTTGAATTATCAGCATTCCTGTCGTTAACAAAAATTTAGACAAGCCTCAATTGCTTCTTTCATCTTCAAAGCATGTCTTCACCCTGTAGACGTTCTGCTCTTTTTCGAAACAGGCAGCTATCTTCTTATCCTTCCCATAAAATATGACTCGTGAAGAGCCCTAGCTCTCCTTTGAGTCTTGCGATTCAACCGTGTTTTCAATCTGTAGCTAAAGCCTGAACACTCCTGCCATCAGACTACATAACTACTTTAGCTACTCGATTGGCTGTCCGCGAAACAAACTCACCTCCCATCGTTGTCGATGTATTTCAGGAAGCTGGCAGATAAAATAGTACTTGAGTATGGTGGAGATGATGGTGGGCAGTATTTGGGAAGTAGATGCATAGGTAGCCCAAGTATTAGTAGAGGAGAACTACATGAAGTGGAGGTAGAAACCCTGAATGGCCTCGAAATTTGTGACCAACTCACCGAACTAGTTGTGGATATTGATGATAGTTGATATATTTTGGATTCTCTTAGCATTTTCTGGTTGCATGATGAATATCTTGATGTTCATGAACGTCTAAAACTCATGCACTCTGGCATAATCGAAAAACCCTGCACTGAATGCCAAAAAGAAATCTTAATATTCTATCTCCGGGTCACAAGCACACAAGTACTTCACTTGTTCGAGCAACTTCTCGTTTATAAGTTTTCTTTACTATCCAGTAATCTTAATCTGATTTGGTCTTTTCAACTATTCACGAGAGCCCCATCCACTCTCTCCCTGGGCTTGTGATTATTGGTTTTCAGATGAGGTTTTGTAAGGAGAATTGAAGAGATCGCCAGGGGAAGCTTGAGATGGTTAATAAGGGATTCTAAGTTTGGAAGCAATACTATTCAGGAGGTGAAAAGCCTGGTCAAGTTTTTGATGGGTATTGTGGTTGATTTGGGAAAGGATTGCTATTTTTTGCTTAATAGCAGCAATCTGGGGAGGCTAATGCATTGGGAAGGATGGGATATCTTGTGACGAGGGCAGAAGATGAATTGTAATCTATTCAAAATACTGTACTGATGTTGATTACGTATCCGATGGAAGCATTCATAGATATCTTTGCTGTGTTCAGATTAAAACATTTATATTCCAAAATTATCAACTCCAGACTCCCAATATTTCAACATGCATCACTAATCCCATCGATTGTCCTATGCCTGATCCTTTGCAACGAAAACTGACTATTTTTGTATCGAGCAAGGCGAATTCCACCAACCATAGTTTAACAAATGCAGTCATCCTTGATATCAACGTAGGAGTAGGACTTTGCCAAGGCGTAGCCAAATCTGTTGCTAATACTCCACAAATATCAAGACTTGGGGAGTGAAGGGCTGGAGAGCGACTGATTTTTGTAGTTTCCGGGAGTGATGTAGAAGACATTGTTGCCGCGAAGGAATATTCTGGTGTATTTATTGATGAGTTTATTGTCTCTGATTTCTTCTGCCTTTTCGAGAACCAGGTTGAGAGTGCCATCGAGACAGACCAGAGTTCCGGAAAAGTATATCTAGTCGACAAGTTTCACAGTAACTTACCTGCCTAGTGTCTGTTTCAGAAAGTCTGCAGGGTTTCTTTTCATGGAGCTCATTACTATATCTGGATTCGTGATGATAGCTATAATATAATACTATCTGATCAAACTCAATCGCAGATTCAAATCGATTGATGTTTTAGAGAAGCAACCAAAACTCATAACATAGAATTCCAGGCTGATCAGAACCTTTTCCATCTTTGTAATTCCTTGTTGCCCTTTGCTTCAAGTAAATCTCGTGATGATCCTTTCCACTTTAACTACACTTTTCCTTTTAACTCTTCTCTGTCTGACCTGGTGGGAGACCGAGAAAAGTACTTCTCGCTGTGCCCACATGAGTCTGAAATGCGCGATGCAGAAGAAGAAGATCTGCTCATTTATACAAGTTCCCTTACTTTTCTTTAGGGTAGGCAATCAAGGAACTCCACACCTATCTCTTTGCGGTTTCTTTTGTTCTTGTGCTGATTTGATCCTAGACTTTAATCGCGCCTCCGGGAGTTGCTTAGTTTGTTTAACTTCTGTATTGTTTAGATTACATACTTCTGTAATCTCAACTGATCTACACCCCAAGGTAAACGATTCTACACTTTTTTATGTTCGGTCTCAACTCTTCTGCTTAAATGAATCTTTTTGCGAGATTCGCTATATTTGTGGATTGACGTCGGATCCCATGATTCCTTGGGATGTTTGGAGGCAAGATATGTATGATCCTTGTTCCCAGAGGTATGTGAGTTCGAGACTGCAGGAACTTTGGGAACAAGCAATCTAGCCTGATCTCTCTCGGTGGCGAGATGTTTGTGCCTTATTTTGGGTTATTTATGGGAGCTTTTGGCAAGAAATGGCTCGCGTTGCAAGTATATCTTAGAATTGTTAATTATGATATTGGGGATTAGTTTCGACTAGGACTGGCGGATAGTTTTATCTTTGCTATGGGTACTCCTTTTGGGGTCCAGTAGGACTTGAGATTTGGAATAAGGGTTCTTGGATTGGAGGAAGGTGCCACTTCTGTCTTGCGAAAGAGGCTTTTTTATTTTGGACAGCATGATTAAACAGTCCTACAGTTATTACTAACGATACCATTAAAGACTATTCACTATATTATTTCATCCTCTTATCTGTCCTGGTTGCGACCGTTGAAAAGGCAATCATCCTTCTTTACGAAAGACTAACATAATTTTTGCCTGAGCCATTACGAATTGACTATGTTAGACTTTTCGATCCTGTATCATTGCGATGTAGCAGTTAAGCTACTCTCTGTCTTCTTTTGCTCACATTTTAACATCGCATCTGCATCTGAAGTCTACACAATTATTGAATGAAAGAGTTAGATACCCGTGGTTTCGAGATCATTGAGAAATTCTCTATTTGAGCAGGTTCGGAGACAAAGTGATAAATGAAGATTATCGTGAATCGCCGTAAACAAATTTCACGAAAAGAAAGACAGGGAAAGACAGTGTTGTGTACTAAACCAGCTAGATGGCAGGCGGTGCCAAAACCTATGATCCAGATCGATATGAATCTTTGTTAAGGGCAGAAGATAATAGATTTGGAGCCGAATTCTTAATAGAAAGTCTCATCAGTCTTTATTATGGAAAATTAATTATTTCTATAAAAAAGTAATCCCATAAGCATAAGTGTTCATAGTTATCAGGGATGCATGCTTATGTGCTTCGTGTACAAATGTCGCACACGACCAAAGAGTCTTTCGGGGTTGCACTGCGGGAAGTAATATTTCCAGTTGTGCATCTGGTCACACTACAAATCCCAAACACACACCTCTCTCTTTGTTAACAGGTTCACTAGCTGCTAGTAAATTAGTTTCTACGGGAAATCCTTAAAATTCCATGATTCTTGGCGTGCGTCCCGTCGCCGTTAGGGATCGGAAGTATGATACAGCTAGGTTCGTGTCATCGTAGAAGCACCAACTAAATAGTCCTCACGGTATTAAAGCACCTCACCAACCTCATCCATTTATGCCAAGACATTAGGGAGACGCTCACGTCTGTTGATATTGATGCGGCGTTGTCTGCTTAATTTATAGTCGCGCAAGTACTTTGTAACAACCTGTTCACGGGCAGGAACATAGTGGAGTCTGGCGCAACTGAAATTGTTGTGCCTAGTTTTACAATGTACACAGTTATAGAGTTCATAGTCGTCGGCTTCCGTTTCCTGCCGATCGCGCATGAGACAGAAATGTTCGTAGTCGATTTTGGATTGCCTCAGACAGTTCGTAAAGGAGTCGTTTTCGAAATAGAACAGGACACAATAAGTGAGAGATTTTATGTCGCAATTGATTCTTTGGTTCTTCAGGAAGTTGAGACTAATGAGTTTAGAAAAACCGGAAGAGGCCTCTAGGGTTTGCACAACTTGTCCATTATACTTACAGCCCATTTTCTTTATACATAGCCCTGTTTTGCCTCGGTCAATGATGAGCAGCTTCATGGGTTCCCCACAACGTAGAATAAGTTCTTCAGGGTGAGAAATCCTTCGCTTGATGTTCTCAGCAAGGAGTGCACGAGTTTTGAGGGTGAGTGTTTTAAGGAAAGGTGCATCATTGAAGATCCTGTTATTGGCATCTTTTAGATACTCTTGCTTAAGGCTGGTTGGGAGAAATTTGAGCAAAGCATCCTGCTCATTGAAGTTGAACTCTTTCCTGATTACGTAGGATTACTGGATATAGTTGTTTATGCGTTTATCAACCTATTAGCTGAGTTTACTGTTCTTAGACATGTTATTGAAAATCTTTAGGTTTCTGTTCCTCTCTAGGTATTGTGATCGCAGGTTAGTTATCAGGTTCCCCACACAGTTAATATTGTATGCCAGCATGATGCAGCTTACCATTTAGATAGCAACGATAAACACAGCTTCAGTTTCTGTCGTTGCCACAAAATCTCCGAAACCCACAGTGAACATGATGTTGGTCCCCCAATACAACCCCCAGCAATAACGTTGGTACCATAACTTAGTATGCAGCCCATTATTGACTAGCCAACTACTGTCAGCGTCAAGAGAACCCATATAAATAAGCAAAACTGCGAGGAGGTGTGCGATGCAAAGGTTTGTAGCAAGGACCATGAGAAGTCCGAAGTATTGTTCTCTTGAAAAGTTATTAACAAAGATACTTTCGATAGTTTATAGTTTATCGATGACTAGGCTGAGTTTGATTAGGATTGCGAGGCGAATGATACTGAACTAGTTACTGTCGTTTTTGAGGATTGTATCTAATATTAAAACAAGCAGACTCACAAAATCTATCGGGAATTTGTACTTGACATACGCCACTCCAATGTCCCACAAGCTTACTCTAGCTGTGCCATTCTCGTAGTTCTGCGTCACAAAACTCAGCATCATCTCTAACGAGTAGAATATAATCCCCAAGGTCTGGAAAAGTTTAAGGATGGGAGTGTCGTCTACTTCTGGGAAGACCAGGGCTAGTGAATACATGACAGTCAAGACTATGATGAGGAATAGACTACAAAGAGTGAGTATGGTGTTCTGGAGTTTATTAAGCTCTATGCCTTAGGTGTTAACTAGCCACTGGAGTGCTTTGTTTTTCTCTAGGTTTTCCACCTTGTCTGCAAGTTCAACTGGTTTGCGATAAATACTGTTTCTTCGTATTTTGTCTACGAATGTGTTAACAAGGCGCTGCACCTTGTTCTTTCGGATAAGTTTCCTGAGATTAGTCTATCTTTTCTGGAGGTTCATGTTGGTTTTAGCGTCCATGATTTTATTGATCATTTCATTTACGTTAGGATCGTGGCTGAAGGAGTAGCGACTGGCCTTGACGCGAAGGAGGGACTCAGGCTCCCTCTATTCGTCAGGGGCGTAGGCGATGTGGCGGGAGAACATGTGGGAGGAAGTCTACGAAGTTAGTTGTTTTTTAAGTAATTAGCGAGGAGTTTGTTCCATTAAGAAATACGAGATAGGTTCATAGGAATTGTTTTTTCTATAAGACCAATATTGGAAATATTAAACTAAGTTCATCCTGAGGCCTATCAAATTCTGTACAATGGCTCCTTCCGTTCAGCAAAGTCCCCGTTGTACAAACCAGAAAGTGCATCGATCTTCAATCCACAGTCAAAGTCTGAGTCCATTCACATTAGAATCCAGATGTAGGAACCATGACCACCAAGGAGTCCATTTGGCTTATCCCGACCAACTATTCATATTGGGTTCCAATATGCAATTATAGACAAAATTTATAAATCTATACCAAACAAAAACCATCATAAAGACTCATAAGGACTAAATTCCAAACTAAATAGCAAACACTTGATCTGGTATATCTACGCCAGATCAAAACGAAGTCATCTTTGATAACTGTTCCTGACGTAAGCATCTTTGAACCAAACTCCTTGGTTACCATTGTTTTCGTTCGGCATTCCATATTGCTGATAAGTGGCTCCTGTATGGTTAAACCGCTCAGCAACATTGTTCATCGTTGCGGGATTCGTGAAGTGTGGGGGTGCCGGTTTTTGCAAGCCAGTAATGCGTTCGATAGTCCAAGAACCTACTCTACCTGAATTCTGTTTGTTATATCTCCACAAATTATCTTGTGAAAGTTGAGCGTTGAACATGAACTCCTCAATGTTTAGAATGTGTTATTCGTAAGGACAGAAAACTGCGTGCAGCTGCCCACATGTAGGACGTTCTTTTGCATTAAAAATTAGCATGCTCTCTATGCAATTGCACAGAACCTGACTATATCCTCTACGTAAAGCACTCAGCAAGTTCTGCAGTATCTGAACGTCATGAGAAGCATCCCCTGCGTCCGAGAGTGTTGATGCTTCCAGAAGAGTGAGTCCAATGCTGAAGACCTCTGCTGCTAGGGGATTCAGTAACTTGGGGTACTCTTGTTGATGGGATCCGTTATATGCTAATACCTCGGGTGCTAAAAAGAGTAAAAACGATTATAAATAGCGTAATGAGGGCGTGTAAAGTACCGAGGAAGACCTTATCTCTGGGTGCCTCAATGTGTCTTTGGAAGTTGTCAATAATGCCAGGCCACGAATCTTGAGAAACCACCTTGATTTGTCCGTCTTCGTTTATGACTATATTTGCAGGCTGGACATCGCCAATCTTGCGATTGCTATTCTCATACTACTTTCCGGCCCGCACCATGTTATATAGGAGATACCACATTTCAGCTTCCAGAAAAGGCCTCTCAATACTTGCTCTGTTATGGATTTCGTTCTCGAGTACATATAGATAATTATCAAATGTGAGCTACCAAATATGAAAGGAAACATGTATGTGCACGAGGGTATTACATGTAGAGTGCCAGAAGAACCACACAAGCCCCCCTTTTCAAACACATGTTTTGTAGGAAGGAAAATGACTTCGTTAGTCTAGGTATTTTCTATTTTGCGCTTGACGTTGAGCCATTCCTGGACTTCCCGTTCGCTCTGGACGGGAATGGCGAAGAGTATGGATTGGGAATTGTGGTTGTGGAGGATGCGGACAGGCCCCATACGTGGATGTTGTACGGCTTAGGAGTTGGGGTCTGGTTTGGAGTGGGAGGTACCCATAGGCTATATGAGATAAGGGATACAAATAAAACTATTTAGTCCTAATTTAAATTAAAACGACATTTAATTTTTGAACTCCGAGTGAAGCAGCCTGTTGTTGAGTTCATATGCATGAAAGTAGGACACTCTGTACTTTATGTGTCTTTCCATCTACTTATAAACTATTTATGGCTGCCCTTATTTATGTGTTACGGTCCAGTGCTATTCCATTCAATAGAATTAAATCATTGATCCGCCCATACTTCTATCTCCATTAGCCAACAAAATTACTCCATAATATCGTAACTCTCTCTTATCTCCTATTCTACAATGACCAACCAGAGCTTTCGCAACTTCCTCACTATCACCTATATAATCACTGGCTCCCTCTCCTATTACAGTACTCTCTTTCCACATCAAGTCCCATATAGCCTCCAAATTTCAGAATATCCAGCGTGTTCAGGAAGGTGAAATTGAAAAAAATTTCTTTCATCCGTACATTCAGTCTTTTACGATGTTCTTCGGGGAGTTCCTTTGCCTCCTTGTCTTTTACGCTATGAGCAGTCGCAACCCTGCAAAGTTTTAACAAGACAAGGCTCTGGCCGTTTCTCAAGGCAAATCTTTGGAAATGAATAAGTTCATTCTCATGCTTCCCGCTGCGTTTGATTTCGTTTCCTCGATGCTACAATACTTCGCCATGAACTTTATCCCAGGAAGTATTTACCAGATGCTGAAGGGAGGGAGTCTGATCACAACGTTCTTCTTCAGCTGGCTCCTCATTAGAAGCCCAACCAAGAGGAGTCAAATTTCGGGCTGTGCACTTGCTTTTGTGGGCGTCATGATCGTCGGCACTGGCAACTTGCTATTTGGCAAATCCAACTCAAAAAACAACACTCTCGTACCACCAAATCCCCTTCATTATCTCAAATATTATACAGGAAACCCAAATCCTCGGATACAGCTTGATGCTTCTGTCCCTTATCTTTAATGGCTTCTTCTATGCATTTGAGCAAAAACTCTTCAAACAGTACTACCTGGCCCCCTTGTAAGCAGTTGGCTTCGAAGGTATTTTCGGAATGATCTACTGTCTGATCGCTATCCCCATCCTTACCTTCATTCCTTGTCCCTTCAATGACTCCATTGCCAAGTCTGCCTGTGTCTTTACTAACGACTCGGTTGGCTATCTGGAAAGACCAGAAATGTTCTTCAAGGAGTTTGCAGGAAACGCATGGCTTATTGTGATGGTACCTCTCGGGATAATATCGGTGGGCGCCTTTAACATGAATGGAATGTCAATTACAAAACACATTAACGCTTTAGCGCGATCACTCCTCAATATGACGAAGACGGTGTTCATTTGGGGCATCGGGATTATCGTGACGCTGACGGCAGGGAGCAGCAACGAGAAGTACCGCTGGGAAGTTTTGAATGGGCGAGCGTTGGGGCTGGAAGCTATAGGGTTCGTGTTCTTAGTACTGGCGACCCTGATCTATAACCAAAACATTTATATTCCCTACCTGTCGGACCCGAAGGTGGAATAAGACGAGGAGTCGTTGTTAGAGGCTAGCAAGAAATCTCTGATGACGGAATGATTAATGGAGAAAGGATTAGTGGTAGGATAGAAGCCTTAATAAATATGGAGTGAAGACATTTAAATGACTGATCAGAATATCTAGAACATCTTTTAAATTGGGAGAAATATGTGCATCGAAGTTAACACTTTTTGCCAGTGATGACATCAACTTGTACATAATATTTAAAGTCAGTTTTAAATTTACAAGCATGCACTCCCTTCTCCACGCACTCCTACTCTTCCAGCTGTGCCTCCTCCCTCTGTCCGCACAAACTCATCGCCTGCCCGAAGTCATTCTTAAGGCTCGCCAAAACATCTGGAATTAGATCGAGACCGAGGCTCCTGTTTGGAACTTTCCGCCCTGGCTCGGCACACTCTTTCTCTCCGAATACCACTTCGAACTTAAAGGTACTCACATCAACTTTAATAATATTATTAACATTTACCTATTCCAAACTCATTCATTACAACATTTCAAATTCTCTTTTATTCACCATTTTCTTTTCTCTTGTAGCCTTAAACCTCACACACCTCAGCAAATTCGATCCTCAATTTTTCACCCAAAAGCTCCTTAGAGAACAAAATGCCGATGGTAGCTGGCACCAGGTTCTTGATCTCAATCGTGGAGGCAGCATTGATGCTACCATTATGAACTGTAATACCTCTTACCTCTTATCATTCATCAGACTGGTTCTTGAAGGATGTCGGTCTTGATACCAATAACCCCGCCCTTGCCAAAGCTCGCTAATTTATTTTGGCGAGAGGTGGGCTCGATGCTGCTCAAGTGATGACCCAGTACAAACTAGCCAGTTTTGGACAATACCCGTGGAGCTCCCTCCCTTATATTCCGCTGTTCCTGTTTAAAAATTGGTGGCCGTTCAACTACGCGTATATGAAAAAATATGTGGCCCAGTGGGTATATCCGCATTTGACAGGGTTAGCATATCTACGGTATCACCGTAGGGTCTTTAGTGTTTCTAATGTCTGCATTGGTGAGCTCATGAGAACACCCTCGAACTAGAATACGTGCTTTAATGCAAGTCACCCTCATCCAACGCTGGCTGGCAAACTGCCTGTTGACTCCGATGTAGCAAATCTCATCGAAGAAATGTTGAAACTTCGAGGTCCTCGTGGATCATATGGAGCATACACCATCTCGACACTGCTTACTCTTTTATCTCTTGAGGATTATGAGTAGAGGTACAATCTTATCCCAGGCTTGCGAACCAATGACCTGCAGAAATCCCGATTCGACGATGGAAGGATCCATCCTAAGTTTGATTCCTTTAGATTTGTTGAAGAGAACTACTTCAACGAGAGGGTGCCATATGCCGGATCACTCGACGATGGTCGCTATTGGGATACTATTTTAGCCTCTTTAGCTCTTCTTGAAGCAGGAGAGGAGCCTTCGAAGCTGATTCCCACTGTAGATTTCTTGAACAAGCATGCAGTACAAGCATCAGGAGGGATTCCTTATGGCTAGGACTTTGAATACGCGCCCGACATTGACGACACGGCTATGCTTCTGTTAATTTACGCTAAATTCCCTGACAATCGCTATTCCAGATAGATCTAGAAGACTAAGTCTTGGCTTTAGACGATGCAAAATAAAGATGGAGGATTCCCTGCCTTTGACATTAACAAAAATGATCACGATTTCCCTATCCTCAAATTTGTCTTTTGGATTACGAAAATTTCGAAGAGTGCTTAGGTCTTTGATCCTTCCTGTGCTGATATAGTTGGACATCTGCTCGAAGGTTTTGGCACCGCAGGATTGGCCAGCTCTAAGGCTCTGCCTGCTGCTATCTAGTTCCTCAAAGCTACCCAGGATACGAAGGATACTGGTCTGTGGGTTGCAAGATGGGGTATCAACTATGTATACGCTGCCGGAGCAGTAATCCCAGGTCTCAACCGGATCGGCTATGATCTTAAGGAGGAATGGATCGGAAAGGTAATCGAAGGGTTGGTGAGACTCCAGCAGAGCGATGGTGGGTATGGGGAGGACTCATAATCTTATAACCAAGGAAAGTATATGGAGGGAAAAAGCACTGCTACTATGACTGCATGGGGTCTGTTGGCACTTCTCGAGGTAAGACAGCTCTACAATGTTGAAGAGAACATTGAGAGGGCCGTGAACTATTTGATAAGAAATTTCGATTAGAACGGCGGAAAATTCTGGGATAGATCAGTGGTGGGCACAGGACATCGAGGAGTGTTGAATTTGCAGTACCCAGTATACGCTTACTCCTTCCCTCTAATCGCTCTCAGTCGGTATTATATCTCGAAAGGAGCTGGAAGTGGTTCTGGCTGCACAGCCTGCAACTGGGAGGTGAACACTCAGGTAGATAACTCTGATCTGTGAGTGCTGATCAATCTTAGAAAGATATGACTTGATAATTTGACAGTATATATAGGCCAGATTAGTAAGATCGTAAGTACTGGGATTAGTGATTATTCTGATACAGAATCAACATAAACTGTGCATTTGTTACTAATAAGGTTTGTCCAGTTGACAACATTCAAGGTGTTTACTCGCTAGTGCATGCAACGGGGTCTTAAGCGTCCAGATTAGATTGAAAAAGATATACAAATATTCCCAAAACTGACGAAATCCTACAGAATGAGGGATACCTCAGAAGCACGGAATCGAAACACATCAGATACTCGACTTGGGCAAAACGAAATGAGAAGGTTGATCGTTGACGGGTGAGATGGATAAGAAGAATTAAAAGAGAGGACCTCAAAGAAAAATAATCAAATCAATTAAAACCAGTCTAATCATCGGGCTGATAACTGACCTTAAAATCCTTATTTCTATTCCCTGAACAAACAAACTCGATTACAAGCATTCAAAATCAGCATTTAAAGGTTCATCATTCATCTCTCCTAATGAAGATGCTGATCACCCTCACGAAGATGTTCCAGATGTTCAAAAGGAAGTCCACGCTTGTTCCCAAATGATCGGCCTCTCCCAGTTCATACTTCTTGATAGCCACGTGCGTATCATAAGCGATAAGACCGGTGAACAGTGCAATCCCGAGATAGTTGTCCACTGAGAACAAAAGGGTAGAAAGCATGTTGGGCCCCATCAGAAGATGAGCTAGCATACCTACTAACTGCATTCCGATCAGTCCCAAAAGCGATCCTCCCAAGATCCTGCCATATGATAACATTTTGTCCTTAGGCATGCTGTAGGCGGCCAAAGAAGCGCCCCCGAAAATAGCAGTGGTAATTGCCAAAGAGGAGGGCACAATTGATGGGTTCATATAGTTAGCATATCCAATCAAAGGAGCAGCGCCCATTCCCAGTCCTAAAACTCCTGCCCCGTACAGGGCCAATCTTAACGGAGAATTCGTAGTTTTATAGATGGTGCGACCATTAATATACTAGTTAGCATCAATAGGTCGCATATAAGAGGCTCCAATAAGACCGCCTAGAGTGAGTACGATACCACCAACACTCATTGCTAGAGGATTGGTCATGAGAAGCACAGAGGTAGAAAGGGTATATGCCGTGCCGATAGCGCCAGTAAAGGCAAGACCAGAAGCAATATAGGTTCTAAATGGTAATTGCATCTAAATATGAGGTTGCTTACTTATTTAGGAATTGTGAAAGACCATAGGTCTTAGCAACAGCATCGGACGCAGAACCTGTGGGAATGTCAAAGGATGTGTAGTTTTTCTGGGGTTGGTTGGAGAATAAGAATCGGGAATAGCCAGGCATGATAGGCTTGGAAATGTTGAAAGTGGCCCTGAGACCTTTAGCAGCCAGGTTCATGCTGTTCAGTTGGTTAAGATGATTGTAGTATTCGATGTAAAAATGTATATTATAAGAAGAGTAGTCTTCGGATTTTTGAGGTAAAGTCTATTTTATAAGCAGGTTGGAAAGAGTATATTGTAGAATAGGGTAATTTATTTTAATGAAATGAGGTTAGTGCTAACATACCCTCACTAACCCTGGGCAACTGGAGGCATTTGCGAGATGGATACTTAATATTTATTTGTGGCTAAAAATAGTTTTTTGCCCCTTCTGGCAGATTCGGTTGTGTGGCTCGCAATTAGTCGCTGTTTGTTTTCACTTATTAAATAAACAACATAAATCACAACTCTCCTCATGCCATGATTTCGGAATTTCCTCCTGTCGATAATCCGTAACCCACTCCGAACGCTGTGCTCGACATCTTCGGAACCATTCCATCACTCTCATAAATAGGGAAGTTCATCGTCGAACTCTCATCTTCAGGCCAGTCAAATCCCAGACTGTTCACTCGCTCGCTCTTGTTAGCCCGTAAAATATAGTCTCCGCTGATCGCATCAATGATTCCCTGACCTCCACTTGTACCAGGCAACCATGCAGCCAGCACTGCATTCGAAACCTTTACAGCATTATTGATGAGCATCGGCCTTCCAGAGAGCAACACGGTGACCAGAGGAATGTTCTTATCGGCTGCACGAATATGGTCGATCACATTAACATCAAATCTCTCATAGTTTAGTTCGAGGTTAGCCGGTTGCTGTTCAGGGAGGTAGGGGTTGGAACCATCATAGCGGCAGCCGTCAGGAGAAAATATGCCACCCTTACAGTAAGGAATTCCAACGTCCCCGGCAGTTTCAGCGTAAGGAGACTCGCCTATGACTCCGATGATGAGGGTATTGTTGGCAGTCATGTTCTTTCTAAGAGTTTTGAGAGACTCGAGATACTGGAATCTTTATTAGTCGATTTTGAGAGTTTCAGTCATAGTAGTGTAGTTGGGGTAGACCATCGAGAACTATAGATTGATGATAGTTTTAAAAAATGAATACGCATGGGGATTTTACCTTTCCACCGAGGGCGCTAAGTGCTGACAAAACAGAACTGGCATTGGACTTTACCCTATTTTCACCAGTCCAGAAGTAGTTACCCTCAAAACCTTGCCATCTGATGGTCCAGCCACCACATTGCATGCCGATATCGTCGAAGTTTCTGAAGAGCTCGTTTTTGCTTAGGTGATTCACATTTATAATTCTCTCGCCGACCAACACCACATATTCGATGCTAGATCTCAAGGATCGCAAAGGTAGGAGACTGTTATCATTCTTTAATAGAACTAGAGATTCCCTGACAGCCTGCAGACTGTCCGCATATTCGGTTGTCAGCTTTGGAGGCGGAGTGATCGGCATATGATTTTCAGTCCTGCTGCTATCTGTTTTTACTTGTTCTAGTAGGCCCATCGCCATTTTAACTGCGAGAATTCTAGTGACAGCATCATCGAGTCGGCTCAAAGTCAAGGTATTATTTTTGAGGGATGTTTTAACATTGCTAATATATTGACCGATAGCTCGAGGCGTGTATCCAGGCAACATAAACATGTCAATACCCGCATTCAACATGGCTGAGCACGCGAGTTCGTCCGTCATATTGACGAAACTAGTTGGCATCTGCTGGGCGGGGATTCGATCTGAATTCATGAACATAGTTATCAATATACGAGAAATCGCTTACTCATTTCGTCATAGTCGGATATGACAAATCCATCAAATTGTAGATTACCTTTAAGAAGGTTCGAGATGAAAGGACTCATAGCATTAGGGATGCCGTTGATGGCACTATACGAAGCCATCACTGTGCCTACTTCAGAAGCGATGGCTCCACGATAACCTTGGACATTGTGATCCATAAAAGCTTTGAAAGAGTGCACACGAGAGTTACCCTCGTCTGCTCCGTAAATAGTTGCACCATCACCCATGAAGTGTTTGACGCTGCCGACAACACCATTCCAATTACCATTACTATCAATATTTTGCAGGCCTCTAACGAACTCCTTGGCATATTAGTAGATATAGGTATCTTATTGACCCATTGTCTCATAGAAGCGGCCCCATTGAGGGTTATGACTAACGGCCACTGTGGGAGCAAAGGCAAAGTTAAAGCCCGACATTTTAACGTTGAATCCTGTCCAATATCCTTGATTATAGAAGTTCATGGGGTTATGACTACACGCCAGACCTGTGTTATGTGGGAAAATAATGGTGCCAACAACATGCTGATTATTGTGGACGGCGTCTGTTCCGAGTAGCAATTTAATCTTAAATGTCTTTCCCTCAGCTGTCGTGACCTGAGGACCAAGACCATTAAATTTGTTGGCTAAACTCTGCCAGTTGTTCAGAGTTCCATTGAGATACAGTTCCTTTATCTTGTCTTATTGAGTAGGGAACATCACCATGTTCCCATTTGCATCAGGGACACCATCGCCACCGACGAGGACAGAACCGAGAGAGTATCTTAAGGCTTCGGATTGATCTGTAATGTTTTTGACAATGAGAGCATTGAAATCGACTTGTATGGTTTGACCGATTTTCTGGTCAAGGGTCATAGCTTGGGTGATCTTGTAAGCATCGGCGTAGTACTTGGAGTATATGGAGGCTCGAGCAAGCGTTAAGAGAAGGAACAGGAGTGAGAAGTTCCGAAGCATGAGTATTAAATGGAGGCTATTTTATAATTTTAGTTGGATATAACTTATAAATCAGATCAAGAGTGGATATTTAAATGCGATGTTCAGGTCTTAAAATATGAGAAGAGAACTAGTAACGTTGATATTCCTCTGTATAAAAGCACAAAAGTTCTCAGTTGAACTTCTTTCAATCAAACTGTAGGGCTTTTTTCTTCTTGGTCAGGTTGGTGCTCAGCAAGGCATCCTACAGCTCTATGTTGTTTTGCTTGGTTATGGTCCTAAATGTATGTTCGCTCTGGGCTTTATCCTTCATTTCTTCTATTATGTCTGCGACCTGTGAATTGAAAATCTCTTTGTATTTCATTTGAAAGGCCTTGAATTCCTCGCCCATAGATTCCTTCAGATCTATATGCTGTTCGGCTGAGATCATTGTTCTTGTTTTATAGATATCGTGATGCTTTTTGTTATAAGAAGTCACCTTTGTACCGCATACAAGATTTCGCACATTTTTTAGCCAAGTCTGGTTGTACTTGTCACTGTAGAACTCGAACAACCCAGTCTCGATACGCATGTTGCTGGCGTATTACAGGTGCACCACCAATTTGAATACGGAGTAAAGTTGTAACTAATTCGTGGTTTTTATGTTTTTGCTGATATAATCTCGTTCCTGTTCCTCCATCACGCTATTCCGTTGGGCCCAAACACAGTAGTTGTGCTATGCGATCCGGTATAAGTCGTGGGTGCTTTGGAATCGCCTGTTAAATTAGACTTTGCGTATTTTGGACAGCTCTTCTTCTTCATTAGGAGTCGGGAATATTTGGATGTACTCGATATCCTCAAGATTGAATGGTTTGTAATAGCTGTTGGGTTTGAACAGTTCCTCGAATTCATATTGAGATAATATGGTCTCCTCATATTTGGATCTGCGCTTGACTGTACATATTTTACGTTTTAAAGGATGGATGCTGCCAATCTGCTTTTAGAATGATTTAACCTTTTGTTCGCTTTCAAAGTCGAGAGCAACGAACAAGAAACTAGGATTGTTTTTCTTAAAGTCTCTTTTGCAATAGTCAAGATCAGCAAGCAGCTTTCTTCTCAGAAGATCACTCACCATGTCTTTGCCTGTCTAGCCACATTTGAGTTTTTCGTCAAAGTATACTTAAAGAACGGGCTTACCATTTCTAAAAAGTATTGTGTCTAGGATTGGAATGTTTGGAGGGCATGCTGCACATTTTTTGATGAGCTCCAGCAACTGCCACAGACAGGATTCAGTCTTAAGGTTGCTAGGGAGGCAAGTGGTTTCTGGAGTAGAAAATGCGTATTTGGTACAACAAAGGCAGCGACATCCTGAACCGGGGCAATATGGCTCAAGAGTAGGTCTTTTGTTAAGCTCGAAGAGTAGAGAAGTGAAGCTCTATTTGGTCTAGAATGGATCTTTATATTTGAGACGGGTGCTTGGTTAAAAGTTATTTGATGTGGTCATATTTGTGATATTTGTGATAATACATATGGGGATATAAACGCAGGGTGCAACATCTAGGAAATTAGATCATAAAGGAGTCATTGTTGGATCTAGGCTTCACTCACTACGGTATAAATGTGACTGCACTCGCATAGCTTACTGAACTTTTATTTGAGGTCCTCACCTGCTCCGACTGTGCGTATTTCACGAACTTACTCTTACAGCCCAACTTGCTCATCTTCAAAATATGCAAAAATATCCCAATAGGATGCCGTCCGCATATGGTGTTTTTGCTGCTCCTTACATACTCATCGAAACCTTTTGGATCATGCGACTGGATTAAGTTCAAGCCTTGTCCGTCTAGTCTCTCGATGCTTTGCCAAATCTGCATCCCCTCAGTGCAATACGTAAAGTCAAACCTTTCGCCCCAGTGGCAGAAGTCGCTCGAAATGATGAACAGAGTATCGGGTCTTTCGAAATATGGCAGAAGTATATTGGCATATTCTTCTTGAGTCTGAATGTTGCAGGCCCCTACCATAATAGGAACCAGTTTGATGTTAGCACCTAAAGTCTTTCTGATGTAAGGCAACTGCATTTCCAGGCTATGCTCCTCTTCTTCGTCATCCATCTCCACAAATCTGAACTTTCCTTTCCCCTTTAGTTCCTAGGTAATTTCACGATCGATGTCGATAGAACCTAGAGGCGTTTCGTACTTTTCCATAAGAGTCAGCCCACATCCATCCATGTACATGTGGTGGCAGGGTCCTAATAAAAAAACACGCAATCTAATATATAATAATCAATGAGTTCTACGGGTCTTCTGCTGGGCGATCATTTTTTAGTAGTTTATAACTCCAGGCTGCAGTTGGCCCACTAAAGTAGTAGCCTGCATGCGGACCAATCAGTCCTTTCACCCGTTTGATGCCTTTGATGTCGGGTTTGGCATTGGAGATGTAAAGAGAAAGCTAGTTGTCGAGTTTTTTTGCTGTGAAATATTTGACGATCAAGCGAAGGAAGGAGTTTACGATCATTAGTGTACCACTCGCCAGCATGCATAGCGGTGCGGCTGGTGTTGCGCATTATGGATCTGATTCGATACTCTTTATATTGTTTGTACTTAAATTTAAGATGGATTACTAACATGTAGCATACCCCTTTTAATCTTAGTCCAAACCGTAAACTTAGCCCTTACAAACCAAATACACCAGTCCTTCTCTAAATTCTCACTCCTGACATACTTATCAATCTCATACCAAATGAGCTCCTTTACGCACTTGCATAATTTTTGCCTTCGACTTTAGTTCCGAGATGCTCACACTCTGCTTTTGTTGGTAGCTCCATTGCGGTGACACATACTTCACTACCTTCGGTTTCTTCAGTCGGAATCTGCTCATGATCGATGCAGGACTATTGTTGGTCGAGAGTTCCTCGTACAACTTGTTAATCTCGATGAAGGTCAGCTCGGTCCTGATGACCGTCTTGATTTCGTCCAAGCCTGTACTAGTTATACCTGCCATCAGAGCCTCTTGGCTCTGAATCATTTTGAGGATCTCTATGATTTTGCGGTTACGGAACTTAGCATCGTGCTTCATACAGTTGAACTCGTAGAGATCACTTTTAGCACAGAGCCAGGCCGTTCTATTAGTATCTTTGTTGGTCGACTTCAAGAGCTGGCTGATACCTTCAGATTTGATGGAGGTCGTGTGGAAAAAACGGTGCTTTGAAGATCTACAGTTCGGATTACTTTTGAATACAAGGAACTTTGAGCTTCTAATGTTGTCATTATTTTTTTCGTGGGATGGGTCATCGGGCTCACTGATTATTACCCCTTGATTTTATTCCTCGGGAGTCAGATTGGGTATTCTGCTGACTTGGCTGAGGAGGGTCAACTTCTTCTGACTGAGATCATCGAGGCTGATGCCGTGTGCCTTGCAGATACATCTCAAAAGAGGCAGGTCGATGGCCAGGATGTGCGCCTCTACAGATTTTACTTTTATACCATACGAGTAATATTAGGTATTTTCGAATCCCAAGTATTCGCCAGTGAAAGCTCGTATGACTTATCTTTTATAGTTCCTATTCGGCATTGAAACGAATGAGCCCTCAATGGGCTATTTGTTTTCATCAGGAAATCCACTAGAAGTGATGTCTTTAACTGCTGGTACCCGTCCGATCATTCGATGGTTCCGGCTCGATTGGGGCACAACTAGGGCAATTTCACCTTCTATCAAGTAAACAAGAGTGGATGCCGGGTCTCCGGCCTCGAAAACCATGCTATTTTTATCGTAGACACTTATATTAGTACTCCTTTCTATAAGTTCTAAGTGCCAAATTGGCAGCCCCACCAGAAAAGGAACTATATTGCACTTGAGGTCCTTGCTTTTATGTTTGGTACTAAGTTTGGCGAAATGCTTCATGAAAAAAGAGTCTTCGATGTTAATGACATCTGCTCCAAGTTCGGTGTAGAAATGTGTCAGAGTCGGGACCGAGTATCTGAGATTGTTTCATAAGCATGGGTTATAGTTATTACTGCTTTTCGACGACGTTGATGAACTGTCCTTCAGTAAAGACAGCAACTTTGTGGAGATTGGGCGGCTAAGGTTTGAGATTAGAGTTGCGAGGCACGACCATCGCTACTTCGCCGGAATACACGAGGATTGCAGAACTACTGAAGCTGCTTGACTTGAGGATGAAGGATTTGTGAGGATGAGACATCTTTTTGCAGGCATGGGTAAGTTAACTCTTGGTACATTATGTTTACAGGTGGGGGAAGTGGCTGAGAAGAAAAGTGTCCACGCCATCTATATTCTATTTTGGAATCATCATCATATTAATTTACAATTAGAAGTCAGAGAGAAAAGACAGAAACATTAAATCAATAAATCCTGATGGTGAGGCATTGTGAGTCGCATGACATAGAGCAACCTCACACCTATTTATCTACCTTACATCCCCATCCAATACAGGACTTGGATGCTTACTCTTATTTAGGACATCCCCAAATCTTGGCCTATTGGCTTCAGTGGGAGGACTTACATCAAATCCAAGTCAAACAAATAAATATTATATTTTAATATAATTTCCCTCCCCATCAACATCAACAAATAAAATGGTCAGAGTCAACGTCCTTTCAGATGCTCTCAACAGCATCGTCAACGCTGAGAGACGCGGCAAAAAGCAGGTCATCATCCGTCCCGTGTCCTCCCTCGTGGTTAGATTCCTGAAGCTCATGCAGAAGCATGGCTACATTGGAGAATTCGAGATCATCGATGACCACAGATCCAAGAAGATCGTTATCGAACTGGTGGGCAGAATCAATAAGTGCGCTGTGATCTCTCCCAGATACGACGTGGACATGTCACAGTTCGAGAGATGGACTAACAACATCCTGCCCTCAAGACAGTTCGGCTACCTCGTCATTTCCACTAACCAGGGCATCTTCACCCATGATGAAGCCAGATAAAGGCATATTGGTGGCAAGATCATTGGTTTCTTCTACTGATCGTCAGACCCCGTGAATTTGAATATTTAAAGTCATCCGAACCCATCCCCATCATAAATTCTCCGCAGAACTATACAACATATTTATCATTAGGCAGAGATCTCACATATAATCTACACAGCCTCTCTCCTGACAAGCCCAAGCCCATTCTTGCGACTTCATCCTCAACTTCAGTTCCTATTGAAACTGTTGCCGCCGTTTCGAGACACTCGCTGAGGTTTCCGATTCATCATATCTTACGACTCCTTTTAATCTGATGGGAAAACTAGCTTTCTGAGGTCATCAGCTTCTTAAAGTTGCTGAGTTCGACTGCTTTTCCCCTCATTTTCTGCGAGTCTCTCCTCCACGATCTCTTCCACAGTGGCTGTATTTTTAAAGATTCTTTCCAGTTCTTCTTTCTTGAGCTCGAAAAACTCTTTTGTACCCCGCATGAAACCGAGAGCTACCTTCCCTAATTAACCATCATATCGATTTTTTTTAACATCGAAGACCTTGAAGCCTGGCCGGCTCTGAATGATCCACACGTTATCAGCCTCCTGCACTGATTTGGTCGACCCAAATATAGAGTGCAGACCTAAATCCTCGCCGTCGTCTGTTTTACGTGGGTGTATGACAACGGTCACATGAACGTTGTAATCTGTAGACAACCTCCTTAGTCGAGCCATAACCTGGTCTTGAAGATCAAATTTCTCGAATCCTACTGCTTGGCCAGACAATAAGAACTGTAGAGTATCTATGACAATGTGACTGATGTCATACTTTTCGATGGCGTACTCGATGGTGCCAAATACCTTTTCTAAGTCTGTAGATCCGTAGAAGGAGAGGTAGTATAGGGGTAGTTTAACAAACTCCTCACAAAAATAGTCTAGTTTTTCGGGGTGTTTGACCAAGTTGCATTGTGAATATTGGTGCAGCATTGTGGTGGCCAAAATATCATTTCTTATTTCAAAGCTTCCCCAAAGAGTGGGTACTCCCCGCTTACAGAGATCCAAAGTTAGTTGAGATAGGAGGGTTGTTTTACCGCTCCCCGTGCCTCCTGATACGATCGTAACTTCTTTCATCCGGAGTCCTTTTACCTTTTTATTGAAGAATGCGAACCAGCTGCTCTTTATTCCCATATACTGTTCAAAGTGCATGATCCGATTCATTACAGACTCCCGCAGATTTTAGAATTTAAGAACGTTAGTTCCTGGAATAGTCTTTGCTGATTTGATCAGCACTGGAATTAGGTTTCTTTTAGGAGACCGCAGGTAATCGTTAGCATCTTTGAGTTCTTTGTCGGGGTTATTGACGATATGGGTACGTTTCTCACCTAGCTTGTGAGCTATCTTGGGGCAGTTGAGGAGTCCCGCTTCATCATTGTCCATCCACAGAACAATCTTCTCGAACTGCTACAAGTAAATCAGGAGGTTATCAGGAAGATGTGTGGCACCCTGAGGTAGTGATAAGGAGGGGATACCTGTTTCCTGGAAGACAGCCATCGCATCAAACTCACCTTCTGTGATAACTATTTATTTGGTGTCCTTGGTGATCAGATGATAGCCGAAGAAACCGGTAGCAGGCCCACGGGGATATTGAGTCATAAATCTTTTGTTTTCAGAACCAGACCCTCTCGCTTTGTATTTACAAATGACTGCCAAGTTGGTGTTGATACTATTTTTAGCGAGATCTTTCTGTATGTTTTCCATCTCTTCGACTCCTTCACACTTAACCTTCAAATAGGCGAGCATCTCTTGGTCATACTTTTTGCGCTCTTTCTCGGACTGCTTGCGAAACATTGGAAATATGATGGAACCAATACGAACTATCTCGTCAATATCGGAATAGACTTCTAGATTCGCTCCTATTTTGTACTTCTATAAGGTTTCTTCGCTCAAACCCCTTTCTATGATTAGATACTCTTTCACTGCTGCGAACTATTGCTTCTTCAGGTTCTCAAACAGAGGAATATATTATAGTTCCGTCAGAGGTGTGGTGCTTAGTTCTCCGCCTTCTAATGGGTCCATCCCTGACATCCCATTTTGGTAGAAACCTCGATCTCTGTTACTAGCATTGTCGGCTTCTTGTGAATTTTCTACACCCAACACTCTGCCTCTGAAATTCATCCACGACCCCTTGGCAGAACAACGGAAACAGTGGAAGATGCCTGACTCTTTATGTACATTTAAGGTGTATAGATTGGTAGGGTCATTATTATGGGGCTTGTGACAGAAGGGGCACTCTCTCATTTGAAAGCCGATGGTTGTTTCTTTGAAAGGGATGTTGTGTTGCCTGAGGAAGTCAAGAACTGGTACTTTGGGACGATAATGACGAGATTGGAAGTTTGTGGACTGGGAGTCAATGGGCTTGAAAAAACTGCAGCCTCGGAAAAGGACTCTGGTCAGTCTGCGCATTCGCTAAGTTGAAGTGAGACTATAATACCTGGAGTTAAAATTTTATATTTGAGGATAATTTAAACCTGGGATGTCGTGCAGCTGTCTGCCTCTTGGAATTGATTTGGAATTATCTACTCGTGCTTTGATGTACCAAAATCAACTTTATTAGACTTCAAATTCTTCGGTATTGACCGCTTTTGCGGTAAAAAATCAGCAAACCTTTATTAAGAATCTTATTTAGATATCAGCTCTTATCCATCAAGCCCACTCAAAGAAACACCCCTCTATCAAAACCTGTATTCCTCCCAGACCTCATACTATTCAGAGGGAGCTATGTACTCTATACAGTGGACTAGGCGGCTCTGATAACTCTTACTCCACCAGTTCCATCTCTCCTGGGCTCGATCCCGAGTCATGCATTTCTTCGATGTTGACTTCCTGTACTTGCCTTTCTTGTTCCGTTGCTTCTATGAGCTCTGTCATCGGGTATTATCCCTGGATTGGCGGCATTCCTTCGGCGCTGTGATATTCCTAGTCCATCTGGGATTAGCGATCTTAGCTGTGTTCTACGGATAGTTCTTTTTTGACACGATTTTTGTCGACCAAGTCTTCGAGGACACATAAATCCACATGCTCGTCGAGATTAAAAAACATGGGGTAATCCTCAGCTGTTTCCTGTTTGAGGTCACGCTCTTCATTGATGAAAGCTAGTTCTAGGTCTTGCTGATGGAAATTGATAACTATTGGCTTCCAGTCAGCAATGCAATTGAACTCGAGTTTCTGCTTCCCGAATAGCTAGATTCGCTTGCCTGGAGACACCTGGGCAGCCATTTTCTGGTAAAACTATTGTTTTTCTTTCCGTATGTTATCGAGAAAACTATTGGAGACCTTTAGCATTTTATAGAGTGTGGTGGATTTGAGCTTATCCTGGAAATAGAATAGAGCATGCTCTGCAAGGCCTCTGCAAACAGCCAGATTGTCGAACATCTGGTGCAGATTGTTCAGGTAGGCTTGGTAACTTTCGATTATCAACCCTTCTGTGTGATTATAGTATGCTCCAAGTCGCTGCTACGTGCTTCCGCACCAGTGCACATTAATCTCGTTAATGGAGGTGTCGACCGAGTACTCGATGAATTCAGCCAGAAATTGTTAAACACTGGAAGTAGGAAAGATTGCAGAGGGGCAAGCGTCGGAGAGTAGGAGGGTCGAGACAGCAGGCTCCTCGGCGACCATCTTTTTCGATTTCCAATAGATACATTGGAGTTAGCGACTACACAAATTTCATAGAATCGATTAATAGGGAAGTCGTACTCTAAATAGGGACGTTCGAAAAGGACTTCAGGGGAGGATGAAGCAGAGGTAGATGAACTAGAAGCCATCAGAAACGAGTTATTTTTATAGTCCTCGTTGATAGTTGGTTCGTCTTGGGCATCTGCTTTCATGAAGTCTTGGAGGTTTTTTTCGAGCTGGGAAAAAAGGACATTGTTATAGACTTTGGCGAGAGTGTCATGGTAGGGTCGCATGTTTTGGATCCAGACTTTCATGAGGATTCTAAAAAGGGAAAAGGAAGGGTGGGGGGTATAATCGCGGAATAAGCAGGAGAAAAGCTTCTCGAAATGTTGAAAGTAGGAGCCGAGTTTATCCTAGAATGAAGGGTGAGTCAATTTTTAGGAGAGTATTTGAGAATGAATGGGCAAAGACAGAAGACAATATGCGAAAGAGTCTTTCTAAATGCTGGCAGGTCCATAAGAACAACTGCTGATTATCGAGTCTTAACCACCTTGAATCACTATTCCTTATTTGTCGAATGACCAAATTTACCTCTAGGTTCGAGATCGTGTTTTTGAACACTTTGTACCGAAGCAGGAACTCGCAAAACACTTCGTACACGTTGTTCTGGTCCAGAGTCGTATTCACCCTCAGGCTCTACAGATACATCGTCAGCGCCTACACGTGGTTGTTCACCAGGGCCGCAATGCAAATCAGTACATTCACGAAAGCGCATTTCCCGCCTGACAGCCCTCCGAACTCGCCGCTACCCTCACTTTTAGCTAAGACCTCCAACCGATACCGAACATATTTCATGAGTTCCGAATTCTCTGTTTGCTAACAGAATCCTAAAATCTACTCGTCCTTCTCGATTCTGCACTTCTTCAGCTCCGCGTACAACCACTCCTACTCTTCGGCATAAAGCATATCGTCAGCCTTTGGGGACCAGTTTAACTAGGCGAGTAGTATCTGAATGGAAGATAGACAATAGGGACCAACTGTCTCTTTGCGAAGTCTTGGCAGAGGAAAGTCAGGTTGTCTGAGATTAGACTATAGATCTGACAATATGGCGCTTGCTAGAGTTTCTGGAGTAGTCTCAAGAATATCTGGTGGTGGGATAGCTAGCTAGATTAGGTTTTGGAAAAGATGTTTGCGAATGGAGATAAATTTATCGATTGAGTTCTTCCAGTTCGGTATTTAGGATAGAATTTGTGCGATTCTTTCGGTATCGTGACTGGCTATTTGAGGGAGGGCGTAGGCATCGAAGAATTGGGACTTATCCACCCGGAAAGCACGCTAATAGAATATCTTATTGCACAGTTGCTGGCTCCTAGAGATCAAGCTGTGCAGATTTTGGCACACCTGCATCAACACTAGCAGGTCATCCTTGCCGAGCATCTGGATGAAGATATTGGACAGGATGTGATTGCTATGCCAGAGAGCGAGGAGTTGCTATATTACATTGGGGTGAGGAGGGGCAGCGGGAGGAGCTGATTATTTAAGGGTGAGGATAGGGGGATCATTTTCTGGTGAGGGTAGTTGTTGGTTCATGCGTGGGGTTGTTAGTTATGGCGTGAAGTATTTCTGGTAAATGTAATTAGCAGAGAAGCAGGGCGTGGAAAGAGTTAGTGTTTTTAATATTTGATATGAGTTTTGGTGATGAAAAACAAGAAATGAGGAGTAGGACGGGGAATCGCTGCCAGATTCAGTAGTCGGGGATTGAGGATTAATGGTGTTAACAATTGATTATAAACTGCAGCAGGCAGAGGCCAGCCATTTACCAGCCAATATGCAACCCAGTATCTTTAAATTCTATTCATTCCCACACCAATAACACCTCGCCTCACACCCGTCCTAGCTCCATCGATTTAATTAACTTCTCTGTCCTTTATTAATCTATACCGACCATTCCCTACATGATTACCACTCTAATTTCCTCTATGCTCCTCCTGTGTACAATTCGTGGATCATATCACCTTCGATGGCGTTTGTCTGCCCCAGCAACCCGTTCCGCTCGGCTGCTCCTGAAACTTCTGCCGCTTCCGCATCTGACTGAAGCTATCGTCCTTGTACGGCCCTTCAATTTCTAGCCGTTAAATAAATATTAATTACATCAAAATTCCATGGACCCATAAATTACCCCGCCTTTCTCTCCAATTTTATGACAAGCTTCAGAACCCTTCAGTTGTCCGTTCGTGATCTCAACTTTGTTCTTCCTTCCAAAACTCAACCCCCAATGATAACAAAGCCTCATTTCCTCATATACTTGATTATAATATTATGGGTTCTCACCTCAACAATTCCCAACAGAGGGTGCTGCACTGCAAAGGAGCTGCCAAAAGTAATTGTGAAGCAGCAAACACTTAGCTGTGGATTGTATGAAGGCTGCTGTTTGGCACTAACGCAGAGAGGGGCTCAGAGTTTAAAGGAGCGAGAGTCGTGAAGTCTGACTCTAACTCAGTAATTAGTGCCTGTACACACAAGCTGTTTCATCCTGGGACTTAGCACCCGATAATTTTGACTTTTCAAATCTAAATCCATTGAATCCTAATCCAGATGGATTTTCCCCGACGCGTCGTGTAACAATGTTTCTAAGAGTCAAACCAGATACTTTATGACATCCTATAAAAGTGAGGCAGTATTTGAAGCGTTTCGACTAAGGACCAGGCTATGTATATATGCAGCATCATGACTAAGGCAGGAGGGTCGCCAATCCACATCAAAACCGAAAAACACACATGCGATCTGTCGGAATCAGGTTTGCTTTACCTTCTTGCTGCTGTGACCTTCCAATATCTCGTCGATTTTCCTAAATGCCCATTTTTATAATACAGATGTGCTTATAATGCAAATAGAATACTCATTGAGCTTGTTGAAAGTGTCAGGGTCGATATTGTCTACTATGATCTGCGCTCTGTCCTTTTCCACTTCTTTGAAGGCGTCAGAACATAGCGACAATAGCATGCTCACGATTTTTCCCAGGTCTTCCTGACTTAAATTCTTGATTCGCTGACTGAACTTTAGTTTCTCGTTGTAACTAACCTCCTCACCATCCTGGCCATCATCGAGGGCATCAACTGTATTATTGTCGCCTCTGCCTGCGGACGAACCTGTGGCAGGGACTGGCCCAGGTATTTTTCCATTGATAGGAATAGCTATGAGCGGGAGATAGTTTCTGATCATTTTTTTGAAGTTCTTCTCGAGCTTATCTGCGATGTTATGGATCCACTAGATAGCATAGTCAAAGACACGGGTGAGAGGATAATTTATTGGGAGGGTTTACGCTGCCAGCCTGATTGTAAAGTTTACAGTTGTCCCATATGAGTTGAATATCGTCCAGGATTTACTAGACGGTGGTGTACTTCTGCCCGATGAGTTTCTTGCGGACAGTGCCAAGGTCCATAGGGTTCTTGACAATCACGAGATAGTCAGTCAGAGCGAGGCCTAGAAGTTTAAGTGATAGACGATACCTTTCCAGTCGACAGGCTGGCGGAACTCAAATGAGTCGTGATTATCCATGAGTGCCTGGAGAATGATGGTGACCTTTTTGTGTTCTTCCTTGCCAAGAGGAGTGGTGGAAGTGAGTCTGAGGGAGGAGTTGGACATGGTGAGAGAATAAGGCGTAATATTGTAATGATTATTTGGAGTGAGTTTGTGTAGCTGATGGAGTTTTAAGGTGCGCAATTATTGATTCAAGTTTTCAAATAATAGGAATCCAAAACTGCAGAAGCATAAAATATCATCGACGATTTACACAGAAAGTGCCACTTCATTATATTTGTTGCCTCCACTCCCTGAATCCTTCACTCCTCACCTTTACTCTACCCTACCCTACATCATTCACACCCCCTTTCCCCATTATGCCCACTAAGATCCAGATCACTCCCAATGATATTCTCCACCAAGTTTCCCGACAAATGCTTCCTCGAAAGATTAGGAAAGTGCATCTACGGAGCATACTGCCCGAGCCAGCACCAACGCCAAGACGATCTCCTTTTCCTACACATTAAAAGGTAAAGAAGCAGACCCGAAACCTGCGAACAGCCCCGCCTACACAACCCGTCCAGATAGACCTCTCCTGTTACCCCATCAGGCTCCCTCAAAATCCCTTCACATCCTCTACCTTAGCTCTGCCCAACCGAACCCCAAACAGTCCTTAGTCACTCATAGAGAGCCAGCAGTCGAGAAGAAGCGAAGAACCCAGAAACCCCCGACGAAACAAAAACAAAGAAGAAAAAAGATAAAATACAAAATAGCAATACCCCACTGCTTCTTAGACCAACTGTCTAATAACCAAAGCAATATTGTATGGGCATTGGATAATAGTATAATAGCCGAAAGTTAGGAAATAGAGTGGCCGTGTATTGGTCGGACAGGATTCGATTATATTGATTGCCTCATAATACTCGTAAGATGAAAATCGATCTACACATGGGCAAGGTCCACTGATCTCCAGACTATTAAAGAATAAACTAATTTCAAAATAATTAATTCTGTTGGAAGTACCGGCGACCCGAAGAAATGGGGTTGGGGTTGGGGTTGGGGTTGGGGTTGGGGTTGGGGTTGGGGTTGGGGTTGGGGTTGGGGTTGGGGTTGGGGTTGGGGTTGGGGTTGGGGTTGGGGTTGGGGTTGGGGTTGGGGTTGGGGTTGGGGTTGGGGTTGGGGCCATGAAGCACGCCCTTCAACATTAGCTCTTCGACATTTGTCCCAAAGACAAGTGTCTCACATCCCAAAAACTCGCCTACATCTATACCCCTGGTGTTGGAGCTGTTTGCACCGAGATCTCCAAAAAGCCAGATCTTCTATACACTCTCACTAATAGAAATAGGTCTATTGCTATTGTCTCCACTGGCGGAGCTTTGAACACCCAGAGCAGCAATGTCTTGCCTCTCCTCGACTGGCTGATTGTCCAAATCAAATACTACTCCTACCTTGACGCCTACCCTTTTGCGGTAGATCCGAATATCGACCTGAAAGCTGCCATCGCAGACCTATCGAACTCTTTCGGTGCAGTTCTGTTGCTGGAACATCAAGAACCCATGAGTATACCAGAGGACATGGTGGTTGTTGACAAAACGATTGTCAACGAGTTATTCCAAGAGGATGTGACTCAAGGTGAAAATGTAGCTTGTCTGCTTGATTATCTCCTACGCACTCAGAAATATGGATGGGCTTCAAGATAGACAATCAAGCTTTCTGGATAAAACCACAGTACAAAGAATCTGTTCAAACACAAGTTCTACCCTGAAAAATACTTTGATAAAACCAACAGCGAAAATTCTCTTTCGTTACACAAGTTCTACAGAGGAAAGATACAGGTCGAACTTAATTTTTTTGATATTGATAAACTTCGACCTCTTTTCACACTGGAAAACTTCCAGAAACTAGTTCAAGACAAGGACATCCCTTCAACTTCCAAGAAGGTTTGTGCCATAGTGACAGACGGAACAGCCATTTTAGGCTTGGGGGATATCGGCCCAAGGGCAGGCTTACCCGTAATGGAGGGCAAGTCTTGTCTTTTCAAGCACCTGGGAAATGTGAAGGTCGTACCTGTCTGCATCAACAAAAGGGCGACTGCAGAAGAATAGGTCAAGAGTATCAAAGATCTAGTCTGCAATTATGCAGCCATCAACCTCGAAGACATATCTGCTCCTAACTGTTTCACAATTGAGGAAGAGTTATCGAAGTGTGATTTTCCTGTTTTCCACGATGATCAGCATGGGACTGCAATTGTTACTCTTGCTGGGCTCATTAATGCTGCAAAGGTGGTTGAAAAACCCATGGAGTCATTGAAAGTAGTCATGAATGGAGCAGGAGCAGCTGGAATTACGATAACGAAACTCCTATTGCATATGGGCATCAAAGAGATCAAGGTATGCGACACTAAGGGATGCATCTACGAAGGGAGAGAGCACATGAACAAGGAGAAAGAGGAACTAGCTAAAATCATCAACCAATAAAAAAAGAAGGGAACTTTGGAACAATTGATAGAGGGGGCAGATGTCTTCATCGGAGTTTCTGTGGCGGATGCACTCAAGCCCGATTGGGTTAAAAAAATGGCCCCCAAGTCTATCATATTCGCCCTTGCCAACCCAATCCCTGAAATCCTACCCCATGTTGCCCACCAAAATGGTGCTTTCGTGACTGCTACTGGACGCAGCGACTTCCCCAACCAAATCAACAATTCTTTGGCATTCCCAGGTATTTTCAGAGGAATATTGTAGCACAAGATCAAATCGATCACGATGTCAATGAAAGTTGCTGCGGCCCAGGCTATCGCGTAAGCTGTTAAAGGAGACCTAAGCCCCACAAATATTATCCCGGAAAGTCTGGATATGGATATCGCGATCTTGATTTCTGACGCTTTGGGGAAAGTGGCCCAGCAGAACAATCCTAAGCTCTGATGAAATCATTTGTATTTGCCTATCGAAGAGCCATATTTTACCCTATAATTTGATCAACAGGGAACAATAAATGGCAGAAAGACCGGAGAATTTCAAATCATATTTTCAATGACGGAGTTGCAAAACCCACCTTAAAAACCTACCACTCCTCGATTTTAAACTTCCCAGATTCGTGTCCCACAAGCTTCAACCAGGTTGCATTATTCTGACCATATCTATCTAGACAACTGTAGCTCCTAGGGAATCTCATGCAACTCTTCTCGACATTCCCTTTGTCTCGGATAACCAGATCAGGTCCGTGACCAAAGTTTGGGCCTTCGTGCTTACTGCAATAGATCGCCCTATCGCTGTGCATCAACTCATATTTCTCCCTGAAATCCAATGAAAATAGAAACGAGGTGGCTGTAGGATCCGCAAATCTGCGTATTTTATCGAGAGATTGCCAGGGAATCGAGGTGTAGCCGCCGAGGATACGCCCATACTATGTCTTTAGAAGCACAAGAGTATTAGCAATATTGTCACACTAGTCATGGAATGATTTGACCGAGAACCTATGCTGGGAAGCTCGGTAAAGAAGTTCTAAACCTTTTATTTCTGCTGGGTGAAACAGTAGTTTAATTGTCTCCGTCTCATACATTAGCTTGCTATTGGTGCAGAGAAAAGATTTGCTTAATGTTCTTATCCTTTATGGACTGGCTAAGAACACACTTTTATAAGTCTGCACATTTAAACCAGTTGGCTGCTTGGCTTTGGGCTGACTTGCGCTTAACCTGTCCGATACTATGTTTCTACAGGAGGCCGATTGAGGCCTACTCATAGCCTGTTTAGCTGCGTTTTCAGGCTTCTTAGTAAAATAAAAGTTATTGTGGTACAAACTCTTAATATCTAGGACCAGTTTATTTAGTGATTCTTTGAATTTGTCACAGTGGCTCCGTATGGTAGCTGCTGCAACTCTGAGAATGGGCTAATTTTGTTTAGTGTAGACTTAATTCAGAGTAATGCCTTTGAGTCGGCTGTATTCCCCCTTCTGTATGGAATCGAGAAAGGCTAGTTAAGCAGGACAAAACATTCTATGCTTAATCCAGTCCCTAAAAATATCGAGTTCTTCGAGAAGGGTTTTCGCCCCCTCTTTCATAACCATTTAAACTTCCATTAAGGTCGAGCAGTTCAAATATTAGAAAGGGTTCTGCAATTTAGAAATGACTTTGTTCACGAGAGTATCGCTAGCTATGAAGCAGCACCCTTCGTGCAGTCTAGCACAGCGGCAGTTGACCTTAGCGCAGGTAAAAGGTTGGTTAGAGCATTCTTATGAGAAACATGCTTGTACTGCTTTGATGCCTTAGATGCAGGTAGGAGGCTTTTTCATAAGGCAAGAATTATGGAGAGGAGGAATAAAATCTTAAGTGGGAATCCTCTAAGAAATAACTGAAGGAAGGAAAACATGCAGAATATAACGATGGATGGATGGAGCCTTAGTCGATAGATAAATAAAAGGTAACTTCTCGTTGAGAACTAATAATCGATAATAGTCTGACTGCAGAATAATTGTAACTCTCAAACCATCATCCCATCTTATGATTAACAAGATTGTCGGCTATGCAGGTTTCCAGTCCTATAGCGAGCTCCCCTATGCAACCCTCAAGCCTGGCAAGGAAAAGATCCCCCAAGATCAGCTGTGGAAATCCAGTAACTCATACCTTTCTAAACAATCTTCTATGATGCATAGCTGCCCGCGACGTCGACAACAAACCGAACCTATAGAATTACCACCATTATCAGACCATCTACCGAAAGGACTATCTCTAAAATACCAACCCCCAGGATTATCACCCCAGTCTAGTCCAGCGAGGTTCCAATGGTTTTCAGGACTATCCCAAGGCCAATACCATCCCCAATTACGAAACCCAATAAGCCAAAAACAACGCTGGCACAAACTAGGTAGAGGCAGATTCACTTGATATCTAGAAGCAGAGATTCCTCAAGACCGGGGTCTAACACTGGAAAACTAACTACAAACATCAGGTTGATGATTTGAAGAAAATTGGAAGTGAGCCTCTCCAAGGTTTAGGTTTGACTAACAAAGGTGTGAACGCATTCAATCATGCTAATGTTGACGGTAACAAGAATGTTTTGACATAAAATGGAACTAGCAATCTTAACAACTCCCCTGGCAATACTGCTGGTGCTAGGAGCCAGTCTGCGGGGAAAACTATGGACAATTTCAGAGGGAAAATGCCTGAATGGTCCAAGAACAACTACATGTACATGAACAAAGCTCCCATGGGAATCACCTAATACAAGTTCAGCATCGGAGGTCGTGCCCCGGTCGAAATCATGGATCAGAACTCGCAACAACAACCCAGGATATATAACCCTCTAAAGTAATATCTTCAGACATTCATTTTTACTTTCTCTCATGTTGTTAGAGCCGGAACCACTCAACTCGTCGAACACATTCCCGGTTACCAAGGGTTCCTCCCCGCAGCCAGAACTATAGGCAAGGCTTTCGAGCACAGCAAGGGTTAGGAATGTCGTACGACGTTCCAAAAGAACAACCTGATTGAAAACTACCACGTGCACGTGCCTGGATACACTGGGTTCAAGCCGAAGGCCAATGTGGTAGAAAACCATAAGCTGCGCACGAGCTGTTTCAACACAAATGAACTTTTAGAGAACACAAAGTCCCCTTGATGAATAATAGGATATTCTTTTATTTCTGGTAGAATTATTTCTGTATACTCAATATTTTGGCTCAAGACTGACGAATATTAAGTCACAAAATGTGCCGAGACAGGAAAATAAAACAGAGCAGAAAACAATCATCACTAGATAGCTTTGTGCCTGTCGAAAACTGAAGGCAATTCGTAGGCCCCAGGACCTGGGTTAGCAGGATCGCCTCTCGTTTGCAGACTCACATTTTTTGCGAATCGCTTCGCCTGCCCGAATTTCACATTCCTGCCTGCATAATAGAAGAATTTGTGGTCTTGCCTAATGGGGCTCTTATTCCTCAAGTTCAAGTAGGAGTAGCCTGATTTTGGGATCCTCGGGGGGCTAGCTTAGCTCATCAGTCTCTATTTAGTGAAATATGGTGTCATGGAAGGATTTTTACTTTTCTTCTGGGCTCACTTTCTAGGAGGTGGTTGCTGAGCTGATGCCGTTCTTGATCGATGAAAAGGGTCGAGTAAGGATTAACTTTGTTTGGGGTCTTCATTTCGTAGTTAATGAGCAGTTCTCCTGTGGCATTGTTTTCTTGATTGTACAAAAGTATTCTATAACTATACATTCTCGTTTTATTCTTCAGGTCTGAGACAGCACATTCGCTAGAACCCAGTACCAAGCTGGACCCATCTTTACGCAAATGCATCACAAATTTCACTGGAAGTTACTCGCAAGTAATACTGATGCTCTTCTTCAGCCAGAAAACTTAACGGTCTGTCGAGGCCTCATACCTGGTCGACTGAAAGCCGTGACTTATCATCAAGAAGACGGAGTAAGGTTCGGGAGAAAGATCGAAGTTTTTGAATATGGTGGAGTGTATTACCAGCGTATAGAGAACTTCGTTACTCTCCTTAAGATCGAGCTCTGGCTTGATATTCTTGGCTCCCTGGTAATTTTTAGCATCTATATCTTCTGTATTGTTCGCTTGAAGTACTTTTCCTATTCTATCAACATGGTTTGAGATAGAAGAAGTCGAGAAATCTACATTTGGCTCTGCTCTAGGTCTAAGAGCTTTGAGTTTGTTGTTTTATAAAAATTGCCTGATAGGAGTAGAGGTGTCTATTTTAGGAGTTGAGGTGTCATAGACGATGGACTTGGCTATGGTGATGTGCTCGGGCATCATATTTTCTAGATGATGGGGGTTAGTTTATGGGATTTGTTTGTTGGAAGTGGATATTTCTGTTAGAGTATATCTTACAGGACTCGGTAACTCTCCTATATTATTTGCTTGATATGGTTTTTCTGAAGAGTTGTCGATAGTAATAAGCTAGAGCTTCGAGAAGCCGAGGTTTTTTAGTCGGTTCATAGGTGAGTTTAAAGGCGAACACTGTGTCTCATCTTTTAAATCCGGTGCACCTACTACTGCCTAAACTTTAGGCTACGATTTCAGGGAGGGGTTAAATCGTATGGGGCTGATCATAAACTGTAGCTCCCCACACTTCAAACCTTGAAAGATAATTGGCAAAGTAACAGACCCACTTCTGATTGGTCCAGCTGACTTGAAGGTACTGATACCGATTTCGAGGGGCTGGAGTTACTACTATTATTCTACGGCAGAAGCAGAATCAAGAGCCGGACGTCGCTCGAGGTACTTGATCACAAACATGAGATGCTAGAAAGAGGGAAGCTAGAATGGTTCTGCCCAGGAGTAGGGAGGGAATTTCTGGGTGCAAAGAGAA
Source organism: Lepidurus packardi (assembly GCA_023053545.1). NCBI lineage: Eukaryota > Metazoa > Arthropoda > Branchiopoda > Notostraca > Triopsidae > Lepidurus > Lepidurus packardi. The sequence continues at coordinate 55,659 of JAKZAN010000124.1, forward strand.
GTTTTACCAATGAATTTATCTTTGGTCCTGACCTAAATGAATATTTTGTTTCTGAAGTTCTTATGTTTCATGTAATGAACATTTATGCTGATCTTCGAAATCTGCAAACACTCCATCGCCTCGCGTAAACGACTACCAGCTAAGTCTCTAAAACAATTCAAGCCAGAGGAGTTGCTGTCATGACTCATGAGCCCTCGCGGAGTATTCCTATACAGCTTTATCGGTGTTTAGATTTTGTTGCTGCTGTCCCACAGACTATTCTTTCTGCTGGTTTCTTCCACAAGGTCATTGTCTTAAGAGAAACCAAGGCTGACAGGATTTTATTCTAATTGTTTCCTCCTCGCATGGATATTTTAGGAGGGGTCTGATAGTGTATTGTTGTCGCAGCCTGATTGGGATGCTGAGTTGTCGTAGCTGACTGTTAACACACGACTCCCTCTGTTGTACCTGTTACGTTTAAATGAGTGAGACGATCTTTGCCAATCCTCTCGTCTAACTTCTTTCGAAGATTCCTATTATTAATTCTTGGAAGTAATTATAGCTTTCTCTTTGGAGGGTTGGCTTGCTTCGGCCAGTGTGTCGTAGGGTTGCCGGTCTTGTACTATTACTGGCACACCCTAGAATTTCTCGAGCATCGACAAATCCTTGGCTATGAGTAGTCTGGTTTAGTTACCCGTGGGGTCCATCGCCGACTATTCAATGCTTTTCACAGGAGTTTTACGTGCACCCATGTTCTGATCTTGTTCCTTTGGTGTATACGTAGCGATGGGTAAAAACTCCATTCTTTCTGCTCTTTCTTCCTCTTGTCTTCTGAACATGGAAGACTAAAGTTCGGTATTAGATATACTGGTAGATTATTTCTGTGCTGCTGGCCGAACTGTGATAGAATTCTATCGTTGTCCGTCTTGAGAATGTATGGGTTCTTTGAGGGTTGATGTGTCAAAGCTAAAGTGATTAGCTTTTTTTCTACAGTGTTCTTCTTCCTCGTTAGACAATTCGAGAATATTGTCAACATAGTTGTCGACGGCCCTGTCTCTGAAAGGTGAGGTATTGTTGAAGTTGAATAGCATGTTTTCACTGTCGAACGAATTGTCTTTACTGGAAACCATCTTGTCGATGCCCTTTAGCAAGCCTAGCTCTTAGTATATAGAAGCATTGCTTAAGTCTTTAGCCTGATTGTTATAAAGGGCGGCATCGCCAATCTTTCTGACATTTTAGAGACTGCTGTTCTGGCTGACGATCGGACTTTTATTATTAAAATTGTAGTTATAATGGGATACTTGATCGTTGGCTCTAGGGTTATTATTTTCTGTATGCAGGCTCCCGAACTAGAATCGCAAAGCCTCTTCACGTGAGTACTCATGCGACATATTGTTTTGCCTCAGGCTGACTTCATTTTCAGGCACAAGGGTCTAAGGTTCCACATCAAAGATGTTCTATTTTCTTAAAAGCACCATCTCCAGAAGAGCCATCACTGCCGCACCGCAGACTCCTTTGAGCTGTAAAAGATCCTGCTTCTTCCAAACGACGTCACCTTTGCTCAAGTAGTCATCGAATGCAGCTTGTGTTTGGCATAGCAGGACCTCTTCATTCTGATACTTAGTTGGGTCGAAAATCTGATCTTCTTCGTCAGGTATTTATTTGGGTGAATCGGAATCGAGGTTTGGCTTATGCCAAAGCTAGAGATTGAAGTGATAGGCACTTCCTCTTACTAGGAGGAATTTTTAATTGAAATCTCCATGGGTTGTAGTTAATAGGACTTTGGTTGAGTAAGAGTGTCCCGAGTGGTCAATGACTTTGCAATAGATGTTCTAAGGGGGACTTGATATTAATTGCGGGGATCAGGAATAAGCTATTACTGGCAGAGGGATCGTGCAGCCTATGAGGTTAACTTTACCCACCACGATTTAGATCATTAGGACTGAAGAGTCTTTCTAGATAAGGGGATTTTGTGAGTATTTGCTATTATTTTATAATAGTTACCTAATCAGCCTGTATGTTTTCAATGTTCTCAATCTTACTCCTCTTAAAATAGCTTTCTCCTCAAATAATCGACATTGTAGGTTTCGTCGAAAGCTACCTGCACCCACGACTTCCACAGTTCTATCGTCGTTCAACTATGCTGTACTCTCAATCGACTCTGATGGCTCAATAATAACCATTGGCTCCCAAAAATTATTAGTATATGGCATTACAAATCAATCATAATCTCACTTATGGAATCACAGTCTACTCGAATTTGGCTCCGACTATTTGCCTTTTTCTTCTATTGGGATTCACCAGATCGCCCTTACGTGCTGGCTTTTTCGACTCCTTAAACACCTCCTACATGAAATTTTTGCTTTGCTGCTCCGCCTGGACCTTCACTGCCTCTTCCTTCTATGTCTACCTTTTCTTTCGCTCCTGCTCCAGCTATTTTTTGACGTTCGCTAGTTCTTTATTTTTTGCTTATATGAGTTGGTGGCAGAAAGTCTTGTTCAGTTTCCGAAATTCCTAGGGTCGAGTCGTAGCATCAATACGAAGCCCCAGTTCAAAGATATGATTGATGGTGACTTACCCTTCCATCTTAATCCTGACTTTAACGAAGGCTGTCTCGTGGTTGCTGCCTCTGAAGCCGATGGTAACAGGAGTCTTATGAAGGGCATCTGACAAAAATTCGAGTAGTTTTCCTAAACTCTAGACATTAAGATTCATTTGATTAGCTTTTTATGTGAAGTAAGGGATGTCAAAGCGTTCAAGCCAGAATGTCTGGAAGCAGTCTGTTAGATAGAGAGTGACATAGCCTTTCTCGCGCATCTTCTTGAGCAAGACGACATACTACACATTGTCGTGTATGAGGGTGGAGTTGGCACCATCAATCTTTTCAAGAAGGCCAGTGCTTTCCATCAGATAAGATTTCGTAGACTGCAGATTTTTGAAAGTTAATATAACTTTGCTGTAAGACCAGAGATAAAGGATCTGTTTATTTACTTGTGACTTCGTAGACACTGCAGAAGACTCCCAAATACAGTACTCCGATTTGGAACTCTAAACATCTGTTGAACTGTCTCACAATGTCGTGTTCCTTGAGGCTGCTATGTTGTTTATGATCAGAATAAAAGAAGGAGCTCAGGATTTCCATGGAGCTAACTGAAACATTTGTCGCACTTGGGAGTTAAATCTGCATTGTAGGAATAATATTGAGAAGAATCAAAAGCCTATACATACGAAATATACAACATGCCAGTACTAGGGACACTAAACCCACTCCTTCGCCTCGCTTCGTAGTTCCTTTCTTTAAACTCGAGTCGCCGCAACACAGAATATTACTAAACTAGCCTTCCCTCACACACCCTCTTTGCTCAATACCTTTCGCCTTCACGTTATTTTTCTGATCCAGATTTCAGCGCCAACAGGGTTTCAGGATTTCGCAATATTAATCGTCCCGCAGGGCTACTAATGAGTTTTTGCGTGAACCTAGTACGACTGTCCTACGACTACTTGAATCGCAGGTTCTTGGTCTTGCTGATGAAAGAGCCCGATCCAATCCATTTCTTGTTGCTGAAGTTTTACTCAACATGTTCATTCTGAAGATAATCTTTTCTTTTTTGTTGAGATTGACCGTTTCTCCCGAAACAAACGGTGCATGAATTTTGACGAGATCGGAGGTATCCTTCTGCAAGGGTTTGGAAACCACAGAAATCAAAGTGGTTTTAGTTGTAAACTGTCTGGTGTGAGACAGTCTGGCTTGGACGATTTGTTGTTAGATTAAGGAAGGCTTCCGCCGAGCAGAGTTAAGGTGTTTCAAAGCAGGAGGATCGATAGTGACAAAGTTACTCAAATCAATGATTCTTGGTTTCCTGACGAACGACACGATCGGCATTGCCTGCATTTTCGGTGCTTCCGCTGTCTGTATTTATTATAGCTCAATTAATTATAACTGGAGACTGATATCCACCCATATGCTGATGCGAGTATTTGCGTAAACAACTGTCACTGGTTTTAGAGCAGAGTATTCAAAGTGTACATCTGTTTCTCCAAGTGCCTGTAGCGTCGCTGGACGTCCTCATACTTGCTCTCCAACAAACTTATCTTCTGGCTAAGTTTCTCTTCCTTCGTTTTCGACTCCAAAATATGTTTTTCCGCCTGTCCTAGTCTCTCGCTAAGGAGCATATTTTCAGATTTAAACCTTGTATACTATATATCCATTTTCCAGTTTGCCTCTTCCATTGTTCTCTTTTCGTCGGACAGCATTTCCAAGACCTCCTGAATTGATCTATGCTTCTATCGTAGGTCCTCCAGTTCTGACTCCATCTCCGCATTCTTTCTGCTGTAATTGTACAATATCGAAAAAAGAAACTGCGACAGCTTAAAGAGTTCTTGTGACTCCACGTATAGATATCTGGAGTATCCATATATCTTGGACCACTCATCTGCTCCTCCCAGAGTCTCCTTGAGCTCTTTTAACTGTTCATTCATGTTGTGTTTGAAGTCCATCAGAGTTTTGCGCGGTTCGATGCTGATGATGCCCTGGAAATGATCCTGAATTTTAGCATCCATCTTCTTGATATTTTCCTCAATTAACAGATCCCGCAGATGGATCTTGTGTGTATTCTATAGTTTTTTCTCTTACGTCGAGTTGGGTATAGTGAACATGTTAATAATGGTTTTTTTAAGTGATTTTGGCTGTGTTTGTGGTGGTTCAGGCTTAGTTCTTAAGGCTACTAAGTCAGTTTGTGAGAAAGAATCTAGAATGTACTCGCCTGGTCTAGTCTTGAAGTAAAGGTACTTAAGAGCCGATAGTCTGATATTCTATATAGGAAATAAATCGATGATTGACTCGTACTCGCGAATTTCGCGAGTCATTGTTTCCCTCTCGTGAAGAACCATTCTTTTAGCAGTTTCCACCATATAATCACAAATATTGCGGTTAACTTTCAGGACCAGATCGAGTTGCCTGGCTGAGCTTGCAATGTTCATTATATCCTAGAGTTTCAGGAATCTGATGAAGATGCTGGTGACTGCGGATTGAAACAGCACTCCGATGGGGTTACTAGCCGTGAGCTGAGAAGAGTTCAGAACGTTTTGGGTGAGTGCGTTTTCATAAGCGAGGAGTCCATTAGATTGTTCGATGGTAGTGCGATATAGGGATCGTGAAGACATTTCCAGTTTCTCGATGTGCTTCTTGTCGGCTAGAGACTAGGATCGAAGTCTGCTAATTTCCTGGCGAAGTGCGACTCTTTCTCTGTCGAAGCTGACGACTTAAGCCTGTTGCAATCGCAGTTGATCATGGAGCTGGTTGAGTTGTTTTCGGTGCTCTTCATTCAGCTCTCTCATTTTCTCCTCATACATAGACTAAATGTTGGCTACCACTGCATGGTGGTTCAGGATTTTTGTCTTTAACTCTACATATTATTATCGGTGATGCTCAAGGTCCGCGTAGTTCTTTTTAAAGTCTGAGAGCATGATGAGTAACATATTCAGGGATCCTCTGAGGGTAGCAATCTGGTCGGCATCAATACAGATTTGATCAGGAAGAAAATCCTGGAAGAAGCAGTTGTCGATATTATAGATGAATTCGGAGTCAGTGTTTATTTAGACTTGCTATTGGGGATTTAGAAGAGGAAGTGCTGAAGGAGACACAGGAGGAGTAGTAGTGTTTTGGGTGTTGGCAACAGCTTTGACCAGTCTTTTGGCCAGTTTCATGAGAGGTAGTTTTTCGAGAATAAATCCCTAGCAAAGTCAAAGTCAAAAGCACACCAGATAGGGTCGAACAAGGACTGACTAAACCAAATAGAATTCACCCTATTCTCTAATTGATAACTCGTTTGTGCGTACTGGACTTCTTCCACTGAGATACCGTGTTAAGCCTTGAATAAATTATTGAACCTCCTTATCGACATCATCACTTATTTCTGTGATGTGGAAGAGAATAGGCATCAAATCCACTGTTCCGTCTGCCCTTGATACATCCAGGGATTCCGCCACGTACCGACGAGTCAGACCACTCGACCAAACACCTATTCAAAAAGATCTGAGCGCCTCCAAAATCAGCCAAGACCTAAGTTGTGACTCTAATAATCAACAAAAACAATCTTTGTCGCTCCCATACAGGTCGGAGGAGTCTGTGAATGACCCCTCCGAATAACACAATGGATACAGACCAATGGGGAATCCTCGACAGCCCCTGACATACCGGATTCCTCAGGTGGGAGTTCCGCCTTTACCTCCAACAAACAACTCGAAAGCGTCCGTAGGGGTGAAATTGACACCTGGGAAATCCCCAATTCTCACCATCAAGCCAAGTTCTGAACAAAGCTTAATCGCATTAACTACAGACATGGCCAAAATCATGAATTCACAGGACATCGCAGAACCGCAGTCGAGCTCGTTCATAGTGCCTAGTCCAAAGTTGAGCAATACATCTTAAAAACCAAGTCTTTTTCTGTCCAAAAAAAGTGTCGATATGGACGATAAGAGTAAAAAAAACCTATAAAATGTTATCGGATACGCTAGGTCAGAGAGTGAAAGGAAGGAATCCCATCAACTTGTCTAAAGACATTTGGGCAGTTTCGCAGATCTGCAAACCATGAATATAGAGATTTCCCGCTACAAGTCTATAGTGGCTCAGCTGGAGCAACGACTTAAAAAGGCTACGACTCTTAACATCATGTACTGTAGCAAACTTGCTGGAGTTAGTCGAGCCAACATGGAGCTTCGGAAAAGTGTGGAGAAGAACCTTTAGAATCAAAGAAGCATGAATAGAACAGTGGAAACCCATGTTCTGACTCAGTTTAGGGAGATGTCTATGGAACTCTAAGTGCTGAGAAAACAGAATAGAGTGGATGGGTTGGACAAAAGAGTCATGGGTGAGTCCAAAATGAAGATGATACCAGCAGGCATGGGCGAGCATCTGGTATCCGCGACAGACCTTCGGGGAGAAAAATAGAATATGCAGGTGGAATTTTACGAACGTCATTTGCAGATAGTGATGAACACTATTGATTAAATAAAAAATAAAATCGGAGAAATCTCTTCGACGAGTGATGCTGTTGCTCGAAGCAGTAAGCTGAGCTGAACCCTTTCAACATTACTGTTTGCCATACGATTCTCACTTGTGGCTACCCAACAGGAATAACATATATAAAATGAAACATGATGGGGGACTTTGATATATATAGGCGATTAATATATTATAGTAAATCGTTTTGGTCTAGTCTATTGGTTATTCCTATGGATTTTGGCACTATATAATATTGTGCGGTTCTGTTTCGAGAGGATGATATGCATACAGGCTCGACGGTCAATGTCTTTGCTTTTTGATTGCTTCCTACAAGTTCCGAAGAGCAATTATCTCTATATCTTCTTCGTGTCCAAGTTCTTAATTACACTGTTGTAGTCTATCTGTCATGCCTCCTCTATAGGATTTAATTTCCTCCAGTTTCCTTTTCTTCGATTCGATGAACTTATTAACTGAACTCGATCGAGGAATCGACTTCTACTCGTCAGATCGTGATTAGGAGTGTTCTTAACGATTCTCCTCCCCAGCATCTGGGTCTTTGAACATCCTGATACGGGTCTCCCTTTCAGTCTGTTAGGATGGAAGTCTTTATAGATATCGACTCTCGGGAACCCCTTGGGGTGGCTTGAACGTGGATAAGATGGGCTGTTTTGACAGTCTGTCGCGACGCCTGAGAGACTTATCCTTTATTTTTTAACGCAGTTTTCTAATTTTGTCGATCTCACCTTGGAGGGACTTCTTACGCAAGTCCAGTTCTCTCTTTATGTTTTCTTCTAGATATTTGTCTGAATTCTCTGGATTCACAGTCATCTTCTTCCTAACTAGTACTTCGTATATAGTTGGTGCTGTGTCGACTCTTTTTTCCCCTCCTGAAACTTTCGACAACCTCGGCTCTCTCATTCCATTGGTATGTCCCAAGTGCCTGTCGCTAAAAAGGAAATCTGTGACTCTTTCTCTAGCCGCACTATTTTATAACACTAACCCTTTATGGTTGCTTTATTTCATGCTTGTGGTCCGGAGGGTTGGATCAATACTCTACAACAAGCCGTGGTCATTTATGATTTTGACACCCAATTCATGCAGACGTTGGTACTAGCGTAGCATGTCATTTAGTTTTGTATTCTGATTATCCTCAGTCTGGATTCTGGCCGTGAGTCTTGCTTATTTGAGCTTAACTTTGCGGAGAATAGTGAGAAGAAGGGGCTTCGATGCTTGAATTTTTTGATAAAGCTGTTGGAGTTATGACTATCTGGAGTTGGCGTGGGTAGTGGCTTCGTGGAGGTTGTGGCGATACTGGCCGAGGAGTTGGTAGAGGATTTTGAGTTGTTATTAGTGTTGAGATTTGGTGATTTCTAGTTTTGGGTTGGGAGTGGTTTGTTTTTTCATGCTTTAACGATGATATATATATTTTACTAAACAAAAAGGTACGAAATAACTCTGATCTCATCCGAACATAAATAGTAATCGATGCAACTGACAGTCACTTCGAAGCGAATAACGAAGAAGAGTAGCTGTTTATGCCGTTGTGTGTCAGCTGGTTCTGTGTCCACGTTGCGTATTATTTGTTATGCTTCATGAACGACACCTCCTGCGAAAGGAAGTGCTGCGTCTCCAGAATCTTTGAAAGATACACTTCGCAACTGCACTTCCCAGGCAACTCCTGTTGTGATTTCTAAACCTGTCTCATGTCACTCGCTATCCGGCTCATCTCCTCTTCAACCTTTTTAAATTTCCCAGCTACCTTGACTTGATACTGGCTTATTTTGTCTGAAATCTGCCTAGCCTTCTCGATCACGCATAAAATATTATTATGCATGTTCTACTATTCGCCCACCTTGGGCTCCACACTGAAGTCAGCTTTATGCTTGGGCACAGGCGTCTTGAGTGGGGTATCCTTCTTGTGCATATTTTATATGGTGCTAGTTCGTTAGTTGGTTATAGATCCTTCAGTCTTCTTCCTCTGTTAGTGGAGGAAGGGAATGTATTTCTTGGGGCTCTTACTGTTATCAGTTCGCTTAGAATTTTATTTTAAGCACTGCTACACATAGTACTTGAGTTCTCGTTCGAGTTGGTCCAATTTACGATTGATTCTCACTTCCAGATCAAGCACAAAAGGCTTGGCTAAAGCCCCAATATGATCTTTATAGAGGGCGAAGAAGGTTTCATAAAAGGTATCCATAGATGGATTCATAGACACGACATCGTGCTGTTGGGAGAAGGTTGGCGCCAGTTCTTTCGAAAGTCTCTCCTTCTAATTATTGGCAAACTTCGATTTTTAATAGTTCTCTTGTGTTCTTTCGGACCTGTAGTTCGATGCAGGACTGAATTTTCTCTAAGAAACATCTGGATTTAGTTTCTTGCTTTGCTATTTGAAGGATGCTAAGTATAACTGCTACTAATGGAGCTCGCGACGAGGTGTTCGAATCGATGCCTCCCGCTAGGTATAGCGCGGATGCTCGTCCAGGCCTCGTGATCTCAATTGAGAATTCAGGTGATTAGAGTATTACATGTTTGAAGATTTGTCAAGAACTCCTTGGTTATGGAGTCTGGATGCAGAATTGTTCAGAGTATCTTTCCTCTCAGTGGGAAGCAAGTTAGGATTGGGAGGTGGGAAGAGATGATTCTAGTTGGTGGAGACTTGACAAAGAGAGGGAGGTGGGGGAGAGAGAGGGTTATCTGTTTTGTGATTTTTAGACTTATCGAGGATGGCAAGGATATATTCTGGTGGTTTGCGGGGTGAGTTAGACCTGATGTCTTGTGTTTTGAGGATATGAGTGATCTTTTTGGAGATGTCTTTGATGATTTATCGAGACATGAGTGTTGCTGAGTGCGAGGGAGTACTAAATGGCACCTGACAAACGGTCGGAAATAGAGTATAGTCTGTTTCTTGAGGGCGTAGAATAATTTAAACAATAATAGGATTCGTTATCGGTTTTGCACCGTATGAACCCTGATCTTTTTCCTAAGTTTAAACATCACTAAGCTTTAAATTCGCCATAAAGACACTAATATTTACCCATAAAACTTACCTCTACTTCCGCATGGAACTCCCCAACAAACACACCATCCAGAAACCTCCACACTTGCACAGATAAAAATAATCCACCCGTCTCACCCACAAACAAGATCCACTTGAAGCAATACAAGTCTTCTACCGCTATAAACTCCCCTCAATGGCTCGAGCACTCCTCCGCCAACAATCACTCTATGAAGAACTACTAGAAAGATCGAAAATCGTCAAAAGCACCAAAAATATTCCCAATAATAAAGCAATGCCAAAGCCTGGACTAGAAAACAGCATCGAGTCTCTGTACAAAGTAGTGACTCTGAAATCGAAGTACCGACATAGAGATAAGATCAATTATCGACGATCTCCTCTATTGAAATACTGGAAATACGACTTCTAATAGTTGCGCAATAAGATGAAATCAAAGAACTTCGAGGAAATCTATAAGGACCTTGATGACTAGGAAATGAAAGAGCAGTAGAAAAAGGAATTCGAAGTGGATCCGCACTTTGGATTGCACACCTTAGAGAACTACCGCAAAAAATACAACATACCTGCTCACGTCAAGATTTTCATCGCATCGAACTACCCTGACCTGTGCACATTTTTAAAGGGCAGAGGATGGGTTGAAAACTCTGACCAAGACTCCCTCGTCTATGACTTCAAGTTTATCACCAAGTCCAGGAACATCGATACTGTCAATATCCTTGATAACCAAATCGTCAACCATTTCGAAAAGAGTAACGCCATCACGACCAAATATGGATTATGTCGAAATATCAAGAATCTCGTCCAGATGGGAGGAGACCCTGATGAGTTCTACCCTCGCTGCTATGACTTGTACGACAGTTCGGACTTCGAAGACTGGGTAGAAGACTTCAAGGTGACGAAGGCTGCGGCTATTCTTCGCAGTATAGCTTAGGATGAGTCGGTTGACAAGAAAGAGTTGCAGGAGAATGCACTACTCATTATGGTGTGTTTGGATGTAGTGAAAAGGTACACCCTTCCACTAAAGGAAAAACTAAACTTAATTAACGATAAAAACTACCCGATTGTAAGCACAGAATAGTGGGCAATCATAACTAGTGACATTAAGAATCCACAACAGCAGGAACTACTTAGAAGTCTGTCTTCAAGAGTTTCAGGTCCCTTAAATGACGGCGATGAACTCAGAAAGCTCGTGCTGCTTGAACTAGATCGCCTTAAGCAGTATGACATTCAGTACAATTTGAACAGAGAGAATGTATGGATAGTCAAGCCTGCCAGCCGATCACGAGGACGGGGTATCCAGGCCTTTTCGGATCTGCAGGAAATCTTGGATTACGTGATTGGGAAATAGTAGATTCAGTGGGTAGCACAGAAATACATTGAGAATCCCCTGATCATCAAGAACAGAAAGGTATACCATCTAATTGTTATGTGTGGTTGACTATTTTATAAATTGGTAGTTCGACATCAGACAGTGGGTGGTAGTGTCAGACTTAAAGCCTCTTCGAGTCTGGTTTTATTCGGAGTGCTACGTGAGATTCTCGGCAGAGGAGTACAATCCTAGCAACATCAAGAACAGGTTTTCCCATCTAACCAACAATTCTGTGGCCAAGAATAGTGAGAAATTCTAAAACGACTAAATCAAAGGCAACATGGTTTTCATGCATGAGTTTTCCTCTACCATCAACGAGATGTCAGGTAGCCATTAGACCTTCGATAGAATTCAGCTGAAAATGAAGAAATTCGTTCTCGACTCTCTCAAGAGCACCAGCGACCAGATCACGGCTCGAAAAAACACGATCGAGTTGTATGGCTACGATTTCATGGTTGATAGTGATTTTCGACCCTGGCTGATCGAAGTAAACTCGAGCCCCTGCATGGAGTACAGCACACACGTGACAGAGAAGTTAGTGAAAGAGTGTCTGCATGACTTCGGAAGATTGGTTTGCGACTATATGCTGAACAGGAAAATCGTAAAAGGGGGAGAAAATGCGTATGGTAAATGGATACTGTTGTGATTGAAACTCGAACATATTGTCTCGGCATGGCGAAAACAAAGTATTATTATATGTGCTCATAAATAGAGTTAAATTTATTTTTCTGTCCTTTTCCGGAGCTCCTCCAAAGGCATGTCCTTGATCATTCTGACTAGATCTTGCGAGGAAAAATCTAAGTAGTGTTGCTCTCCCATGAACCTATCAATCTGCGCAACCACCACGATGCAGTACACACTCCTTAAGTACCCTGCTTAGCTCCGCAGCTCTTCCTTTCGCCACGAGTCCGTGATCACTCGCCGACAGTATTTCTGGCTTTCCCAGAGATAGTATCTACCAGACTTGTTGTCTATCACTGTCGCCGAACCGCTGCAGGAGAAGTATTTGTCGATGCCATTCTCGATCTTTTTGCTCATCTTTGCGTCGTATTGCCTGATTCTTTCCTTAAGACTATCTACAACTTGCCGCAGTTCAGGCCGTGGATGCCAGAGTAAGATAGCTTTTTGAACAAACTTTCTCGGATCTAGACTCTAACCATTGACTAGATGTTAGGCCTCCCGAAGCAAAGAATAGACATATCGATTGGATAGGTGGATCATCATGCAGATATTTCTCGAGTCATAGTAGTGCAGGATGGAGGTCGTCCACAAACTCTGCATAATCCAGGTGACTGTTCTGACTATTTCGAGGAGGTATTCTGCATATTTATGGATGTCCTATACTTTGGGATGGAAAAGCCTATTATCGGCAATTTCTCCCCAAGTCAACCTCTGTTCCTGATGGTACATCAGCATTCCTTTGAGTAGGGTTTTCAGCTATTCTGAAATATCTGGGTAGTTGGGCAGAATGATCTCATTCTCCAGGGTTTTCTCCTGGATTTTGTTTTGGATTCCCTTCAGAGTGTTCTCAAAGAATGGCACGTGTCCATAGAGCAGGAAGTACAATACAACCCCAATCGACCAGACATCACATTTTTCATCATACCACCTTTCGTTCATGATTTCTGGTGCTGTGTAGATTGGTGTTCCAACATTAAACGACATTTTACAAGTTTTGCTATTTTTGATGGGCAAGTACTTTGCGCACCCGAAATCAGCCAACTTGGCGACTCTCCCTACTAGAAGAATGTTCTCAGGTTTGAGATCCCTGTGGATGACTCCTTTGTTATTCATAGCTATGCAGCCGCTGACGAGCTGTTGAAGTAAGTGGACTGCATTTTCCTCGAGGTGGCTCAGATCTTTATATTTAGAGTTTATTATGTGATTGAATAGATCCCCATCGCGACAGTACTCCAGCACGATACACAGAGACTTGGAGTTTTCCTCCTTATGGTAGAAATACTAGTGGATCTGAATGACATTGGGATGCTTGATTTTTCGAAGCAGCTAGATCTCCTTTTCAACGAGAGCTTCTTTGGAGTCGACATTGCTGACCTTCTTGATAGCATAAATATCGGAAGTGTCTACATGCTCAGCCAATACGACTTCTCCGAAGCTGCCGTGTCCGAGCTTCCTGAGGACCCTATATTTTTACATAGACTGATAAGCTAGCAGATCCCGCAAAATTAAAATTCTAATTCTAGAAAAATGAGATCGACATTGTCAAAATCCTAGCTCTGCAGATTTACTGAAATTGAATAAATATTATGAAGCCACGCTGCTTCAGGCTTGAGGAAAGCATGTAGCTATCGTGGTTGCCCTCGATTTCTTTGTAACTTCCATTTTATAGATGTTCGTATCAGTTTGGGTCAAAATACAAGCTGCGACATCAACCTCCTTTGTACCTTCTCGTGATTTCGAAGGTTACCACATCTCCTGCTTGAAAATTCATAGTCTTAAAAGCCTTCTTCCTTTTATTGTTGAAGTTTTACTTGGCTCCCCCCTTCTTGGGATAGTGCTTGATGTCTAAATCCTAGTTTTGAGAGGGAGGACCTTAGATTTAGTCTTCAAGGGAATTCCAGTTGTGGAGGATCTTGTTGTCTACAAGGTATTTGTTTAGTATTTTATCGATGAAATCGTCGAAGGAGTAGGCTAGAGGCACCCGGAATTTATTTTCGATATCTTTTAAATCGTGCACTCTGTCTGAAATCTTCACACTCAATACCAAATCGTGCTCAGAGCTTGCATTCTTCTCTTCTCTAACTATTGGATCTCCCATCGTATTACTCCCATCCTTTTCTCCTACCTTCATGGGACTGCCTTTGTTGGACTATCGACATATCCATAAAAAAGAGGTATTTATATTATGTTTGACTTACAGATCGATCAATTAGTCTAATCTGCCTCACGCCACCCTTCATAACGAGTTGGGAGATGAGGGTCGAAGGACTGATAGTGTTACCAATTCTGTCGCAGATCTCGAGATATGGAATGGGCTTAGAGAGATAGCCTTAACTGATGAGATTAGTGAGGATTTCTTATACAGGCATGTCATCGACTTCGATTTTAAGAGTTTCCATGAGGGAAGGGGGTGCTATGATATCTAGAACCATGCCAGAAGAGGTAGTTGACATTATTGGGCACCGATTTCCTGGAAAGTATAAATCCTATGGTGAGAAAATGTATACTACAGTTTGGCCTGATAATAGTGAGCGATATTATCCTATCGTATGTTGGTTTCACTACCCAATTTGCTTCTTACACTTTTCACTTATTGTAGCCTTTAACTCTCCTTTTACCAGTTAAAAAGTCGTGCTCTCCAATCATGGGAGCCTGCATCACGAACATACACAAACTCAGATAGCCCATCGTCCTCAAAAAACCCAAAGACCACTATGCCCTCACTCCTCGAGTCAGAGTTAGATAAATGCGTGAAGCCTCCCACCCAACCTCTCGCATACCCCAAAGTATCGTACGCCCAGCTCCCAGCTCTTATCTTCAAGCCAGTTATCCAGTTTCTTTGGAGAGCATTACTCACAATAACTGCGTTAAATCGCATCCACAACAACAAAGTACTGACATGTTCATAGCAGAAGCTCTGAAAAAGCCTGAATGTTTGCCGATATCAACTGAAGACATGGTACCTGAGATCTAGTCCACAATGCGATAGGATAAAATAGTACAGGAAAACACGAGCTCGATGCAGAACCTAGGGAGCGGCTGGGTGGCAGGACCTATACCAATAAGGAGAAACATCAGCTAAATAAACAACACAAAACCAAAACAGACACAACAGAGTTCTACAAAAAGAACGCTGCAGAAATTTCAAATTGTAAAGGCTGAATAATATTCGATAGGAGAAGAAGTGCCCAACTGGTATCATCCTCCAGTGCATGAAGAGGGGATTGGAAACATTGAAGAGCCGAGTAAGCTGACTAATAACTTGATTGGTTGCTAAAAGATTGTTAAAGATGAAGACATCAAGAAAAGCGAGAGAGAACGGGTGTTAGAAGATATTGACCAGGAGGTAAACGCCTAGGAATATTCGAGGGAGAGATTCGCAACAAAAAGAATACAGATGGCTGGCGTCTTCACATTCAGGCAGAACTGAGTAGGGCAAGCAGAAACTAGACCGAGCAGGGAACTTAAGAAATGCTAAATTGCATAGCCAGGCACCATCAGCGAAAGAAACAGAAATGCAAGAGCAGCTGAAGAGGAAATTAATCAAGAAGCGAAGCATATACGGATGCTGTGAGATCCCGGCAGGCTGCTACATGTATTTAAGATTTGATAAATACACAACTAAATTAGTCCGCCATTATATTCCATGACGGGTCACAACTAAATGCAGCAATCCTAGTCACACCTAAACAGCATAGCTGTCCAGATGTCAGCACAAGGAACTCTCCGATCTAAAGTTATCAGCAAAACCCAGCATCCAGTCAAGCTATACAATCAAATCATTCGCTCGGCTGCATCGTCGCAAACAAGAATGTTCACAGTGGAAAGCCATAGGTCAACGAACAATGATGTTTGATGGTTTCGATATGATGAAGGGTGATTTCGTTGAAATCTCTAATGAGGTTAAGATACGCGGCCTCGAGACGGAAGGGTCGGTATTTGTCTGCCTGTTTGCGGATGCTGAAGCCTACACGAACGTATTTTCCGATAAGCTACACAGGGGTTCTGATGATATTATTTATGAATAGATAGAGTACTTGAGTTCAAGCTTCCTCAGCGTGTTAGATAATAAATCTGCAGGGGGTTCATTCTTGTAAAATGATACCGTCGCGGTTCCTGTTTGGTCCTGGATTCTCAGATCTGTCAAGTTGATGCCCTGCAGACTTTTACTGTACCCGATATGGTCCACTTTGCCCACAAGGATACCTTTTTTGAGTATGGAATTGTTAAGGAGACGAAGCTAGCCATTTTCCTCTTTACCGGAAGCAAGCATAAAGCAGGAAATAGCAATGGAGCTGTTTTGAAGTGGATTGGGAGAAACGTGGTGTAGGGTATCTTGATCAGTTTTGTTGAGTGGTTTGCGTGAGTTCTCAGGGCTGCGACCTTCGCAGTAGGAATAAATCATAGATGTAGAAGAGAGTCAGCGATATTAGCATATTCAGTTGGACAACAGATGATTTGACTTAATGAAGGAAAAAGAAAGAAAAGGAAGGTAGATTGATTAAGCAGACTATTTAGAAACTAATTATCTGCACATACACAAGTTTATCTTCCCAGCACCCTTCCACCCCCCCAGGCAACGGACACAGTTAACTTTATTTTCTAATGAAGAGGACCTACTCCCACTCGAAAGCTTCCCAACCAACTATACTCTCAACTTCAAACCCTCCTAGAATCATTCGCCAAAAACCCCAACAACGCCCACTGAGCATCAATAGTGCTTCCCAAGATTATCAAAAAAACTATCGGTCCAACGACACTCTCACACCTTGGGGAGACAATGAAGACTACTTGAATTATGTGCATAGCTGTCCTCAGAACTACTCATATAACACAAGCCCCAAACATACCGAAGAAAGACTCTGGGAGCCAAGACAACAAACAACGAGTAATACTCGATAATAAAAGAACCAGGAATTAAACCGCAAGAGCAATCCTGTGGGTGTTTATCCTTCGGGTTTCGCGAAGAACAGTTTGGTACGCCTCATGAAATCGGCAATGAGTAAAAAGTCGGTGCCGCTGAACTCCAGCAATTCATAAGGTCGCTTGGATCACGGACGGGCTAGTCTTAACAACTATGTGCTTTACCCTTCCAATAGGATTGACATGAGTAGAAACAGCGAGAATATCCAAGGACAACAGGAATCCGAAAAAGCTCTGATGGCTACGTCTTCACTGGTTTCGAAAGGTAACGCTGAGAGCTAAAATGAGAACACAATGATCTTTTCAGCAGCTCTAAAAGAAATCCAACTAAACAATTCTTCCGCCAACACACAATCAGTTCCTGATTTCCTGAAGCTAGTGCACCAGAAAATACTGGAGGAGAAGAAACATCTGCACCAAGAACAGGTTCGCAAGAATGCACAATCCCTGCATAAGAGGTACCTCCATCAGCTGCACCGAATCCCCGAGAACTTTAACTACCGCACTGAATTCTACGACCACCTATAAGAGTACAAGTATTTGGTAGTCAGCTAAATACTCAGGTCTCCACCCAACAAGACCAGGAACCATGCTGCATCATCAAAAAGGACTCTAAAGCAAGGCAATGCTGCCAAATTGGGCCATGTTGACCGTGTGCAGAATCAAGTATCTAGTGGAAAGCAGGAATTTTTCGAGGTGACTGGGAGTAAAGTGTCGAAAGAAGAGTGTCTGTTCAGGATACCACGACGACAGGGGAAACAGGCGAAGACAAACACTCCGAAGCAAGTGAGCGCGCAGAGTCTAAGCAGACACGAATATTCGAGTGTGGTGTTAGAACCCAAATACATATGAAGAGTTTCTTAATTGACTTGGATAGTTATTCAGATTCCTGCTTGAAGTTGAGGCCATGATGTGTAGTTTAGAAAAAACAGAAGTCGAGTCAATTGATCACCACCATACATACAGAATTCAAACAAATGCACCAGAATGTTCTCCACTAGGATGCCAACTGGTCTCAAGACTTCCACTAGACTCTCAACAACTTCTAATGGAAACCCGCACGCCACAGGTCCTCCACCGATCTTTGTGGCTTCTTCCTCATATTTGTCCCTATTCTTCTTCTTCTTCTCTTGACCCTTGCTAAATCACTCCCCTATAGCTCTATCTAAGACATCGCTATTCTCAACATGCTGCCCTCCGTCAAAACCCAAATCACAACTAGCTATACCCTTCTGGCCAGTATGGTTGCATTATCAGTTTTAGCTAGCGGGGTATTCGTGCTGCTCATGAAGTGTGTTCCCGAGTGCATGGTATACTCAGTAATATATGTAGCATGGGCTGCTGGAGTCGCCCTAACCTTCTGTCAGTTCTATGCTGGCATGCTCGTTGAAGGTATCGCAATCGGATTGGTCACTTTATTGATGTTTGGGATACTTTGTTACTTCAAGAGTCATTTGAAGACAGCCATCGCTCTAGTAAAGATGGCTGCATGCTTCCTTACGAGTGCTAAGGAAACCTTCGTGATCCCGACAGTAGTCGCCGTAGTGTGCATTGGGTTCATCTATTTAGCCTTCAAGTCAATTACCGGTCTCTTGATTTTGTATTCGACTGATCAAATTTCGGGAAAACTGTTTGAGGTCTCGCTGCTGATATGGGTGTTCATGTTCCTTTTCTTTCTCTACTTGTTCTTCTACGTGATGGTGTTCCTAATCGCGTGGAATGCTGCTGAGTGGCACTATCACTCTGTGGATGAGTCTATATGGCACAGCTTCGTGGTTCTACTGAGATATCATATCGGCTCTATTTCCATCGCTGCTCTCCTCGTATCTATTGTGTTGTTTTTGCGATTCCTTGTCGAAAGCGCTCGTTCGCAACAGACCAATGATAACTACGTAGGTAGATGCTGTCTTTGGATGCTGGACTGCTGCCTTTCTCAAATTTAGTACTACACTAAAATACTCAATCGAAACGCTGTCATCTTCATAGCATTAACAGGGGATGATTACTTTGATGCAGCGCGAAACGGAGGATCCCTCGTGTTTAGCAATTTCTCAACATTCTGCGTGGTTGATCTGATTGTGACCTTTCTGACGTTGCTAGAAATTTGTGTGTGCGTGGGTGGTCCTGTACTCCTGACAATATTGATGGGGTCGCGATACTCTCTTTCCAGAGATCACATTCAGTATATCGTAATCTTAGTCTTCTCGTTTTCGCTGCTGATTTCAATCGTGGTGCTTTCTACGTTGAATGAGTCTATCTCATCCCTCTTTCTCTTTCAATGCTTTGATAAAAAACTTTAAGAAATCGGCAGGCCAAGACCAGCAGGAGAACGCAGCCGCGAAAACCATCTATTCATTGACTCTCTCTACGCATAGGTATTGACTTCAAGCCGTGGCGGAATCAACGATGCAACTGCTCAACACGCAACCGAGCTGCATATTTTACAACCCTTGATCCACAGAAACCCACCCATGCGGATGATAGAATCGACGAATGATGTCTTAGTTCAGCCTCCCGCGCACCCTACTTTCTTCCAATATAGCAACAGTCATCCAGCCCCATAGCCTGCAATCGCTCAGCCATTTATGCATAATCGCCCCCAATGGCAGAATAATAATACTGACTATTGTGGTCCTAATCCCTATGGAGAAATCCTGGGGATGCAGAACCCATACGAGACAAAGTCGAATCACGATGGGAACGAGAGGCGTGTAGATCCAAGGAATGGTTGGTGATGAATTTATTGAGGCCAGAGTAGTAATAAGCATGATTAGTTAGTATGGTGGGAAGGAAGGTTACAGATTGTGAATGGAAAATGCCAGAGGCATCATATTAATATGAGTGCATTTTAAATTCTATATCAGAAGAAAGAATGCCACCTTACGGTCGAATCCAAACTCTCCTGAACTCCGAAAGTCCAACAAGACCCTTCACCCCCTATCATTACAACACAACTATTTTCTTTTCCATAGTCTACTCCCTTAAAATCCTACTATTCGACTGCATCGTCCTCAGAAATGCCCCACCCAACATCCTCGTTCCTTTCTACCTCAAACATCTCCTTCTCACTATCCTGTTTGTTTTCACACTGTTCCTCAGAAAGTTTCGATCTTCTTCTTAACCTAGACTGATCAAACCTTCGAGGCCTTATAAAGATAGCTTTCGGATAAGCGATTTAAGCTTCTTGCTGCTGGGAGTGATGCTGACTATACTAATAAGTGAATTCTTTAGGAGGCAGTCTGTGGTCGAAGAAACTTTAGCTACTGGTGTGGTGTTTATTTCTGAGATACTCATGGTATTTACAGTCTTCTCGTCGCTGATCCATCGAGATATCCTGCGGATTGGACTTGGTTTAGTGATTACTCTCTATGTTAGTCTACGAAATATCAGTTTCACAGAGCCTGGCTGCCGCACATGGTTTGATTTTCTGATCGTAGGTTGTTTTATCTCATTCTTTTCAGCCTTCGAAAACCACAACTTGGTTTCAACGCCAAAGTCTGTCTCGATATAGGATGCCCCACAGGATTCAGAAGAAGCCGATCCCTTAGATTCGAATGAGAGTTACAATGGTAACTAAATGGTCGGCGAAATTCACTTCAGAAGCCGGAGTCAAAGTTCAAACCCGATATGCGATCCAAGCGGGTTGACTCATAATATAAACTCAAGTGCCCGGAAATATTCTCAAATGATCCCGGACATTATGCAGTAAGGCATCTTGCTAGTGGACAGCAAATTAAGAGTCATATACAGCAATAAGTGGGTGGAATAGAGGTCAAGTGATAGATCACAAATCCTCAGAGAGTCCCTCATATTCTAGGACAGAAAGATACTCTAGAATCCTGAGAAGTTAACAGATCGAATATCCTCACTTATTACCAATAAAAGGACCATTTACCCGGCAGCTATCAATGATGTCTATAACTAATCCCTTGGAGGCACAATTACTGTCGCTGTTTGGAAAGGACAGGTCGACTGCCAATTTGTATATGTTATCCGACTGCAGTCTCAGAAAAGCCTTGTGCCGCTTGGCTCGAGAAAGAAACTGGAAAGCCAGACTGATATTCGAGGTTAGGCTCTGGAACAGGCTGATTATGACTCCATACTTTTAAACGATCTCGAAATACTCTAACGAGAGTGTGGGAGGCCCGGCTCAACGAGTAGTATTGTTAGCAACGTAGAAGGCTATGGAATAAGTAAAAGATCCAGTGTAAATGATATAAGGAGGTTCGTCGATAGGGTAAAGAAAATGTATAAAGCTAGTGATTTTGAGATGCCATTGTTCTCTGTGAAAACAGAAGATAATGTGTACTATAGGTTTGACCCAGGACTCATGCTTTACTTTATGTACTGTGTGAATGTTTTGGGCAGAAAGACCAGCAAATCTAGTAAGGAGCCTGCACTCCCTCAAAATCAAAAATCAAAATCAGCATGGCAGGACCCCAATCGCACTAAACTCTATTTTGAGCTAGGATATTTTAAGGTTATCTGGGCTAAGGAGGATGCCACTAATGTTAATACCCAGCTGCTGCAGAGACTAGCACAACTCATTTCGAAAACAGCAGTCTTGAATGGCGGATCCATCTAGTTCACCTTGGAACAGTATAGTAAAGATCCTATGGGGGCATTCTACACCGAAGTCAACTGCTATGCGCCAAATATCATCCCAGTCTGGCAGAAAGAACGTGGACTCGTCATGAATATCGGGACTCTCCCGACACAAGAGCTGGTTGTAGCTGATGATATATATGGCATGGTGTCCGCAATGCTGAGAGAAGACAAATCAACCCTAATTTATACGAAATTAAGCTAGGCAAATATACGAAACAACTTACTGGCTGTCTGGCAATGGCTAGTAGTTCCTCTGTCCAAGGCGGAAAATTACAAAGTAAAAAATCAAATAACACCCATTACGATCCCAATTCGCTTTAGAACATTATTGGACGGAGAATCCTCACAGTCAACTCCTACATGGAGAGCTATAGAAAGGAACAGGAAGTAGGGGAACTTGACAGAGTGGTGCCTTATGGGAGCCTCCTACAATAGGTGCTCTACATTATGAAGAATGATGCGGGTTTGTGAACAAGTAAGCCTGGAGAGTCGATGAAGAGTTGTTCCGTTAGTTCGAAAAATGGTCTTTGACGGTGGATTGGAGTTTTGTGAGATTGACGTTTTATGCGAGAGAGTGAAGGGCGTTGTTTTGATATAGTGTGGATGATTTCTGGCTGGACTGGGGTGTTGTGCTCTCTTCATTTTAAGTCAATAAACTTAAATAGCCTGCTTTTATTCTCGCGTAGTCGCACCTGCTCGTCCACATACCCATGCGCACGGCCCACAAAAACGCCCACCATCACAACTCTCTCCTCGTGTTCCATAAATATAAGGTCTCTTCACCCAATATCCCAGCACTGAAGGATATCCTCAATTAGAAATAGTCATCTCGCAAAAGCATCATCCACCATATTCTGCTATCTAAAATACTCCATCCCGAGTCTTACGGCCTGCGCCTCAACGACCATATCTACCTTCTTATCGAATCCTTCTTGTTTAAGTCTCCGCTTGTGTTCGCTGAGTAAATGTATGTGCTGCATTCGGGCGAAATCCGATTCAAAGTCACTAGGCCCCCTGCTGCCAGGGAGTAAAGAGGTTCGGAGTTTAGCAGTGAGGATGTTGTGGGTAGATCGAATGCAGCAGAAAGTAATCGGATGGCGAAAGGAGAGGCGGGTGAAGTAATCTATAATTTGAGCAAGGGAGGTAGAGGAGTGATGGTGAATCGGAACAGCAAGTATATCGTGTAGACCCCGTACGGCGCAACCTTTTTAAAAACAGGCGAGGTGTGGAAGTCAGTCCAGAATAAATCTATGTCGAAAATAATCCCCTACGTGTCCTTGCTACAGAAGTTCCTCGCCTTCTGGGACAACACACCCAAAACCAAGATTGTTTGTCTCGACCAAGAATACCATTTCGTCTTCAACCACCTTCTTAACCTCCTCGAAAATCGCGCAAACTATCTCGTTGAGGACATCGAGTGCTCTATCACTGAACTCATTAAGCGCGACATGCTTTGGCTTTCTTCTAACAACATCAACTATCTGTGCGTCGCCCCTCTCTCCACAAGGCAATGTACTCCAAGTCAGCTTTCCTAGATTAATATCCGTGGATTGTTCGTCTTGGGCTTCGATGAGACTAAGAAAACCTGGAGATTCGGTCCATCAGACTACAACCTTTAGAAAACTAATAAGAAACGGACTGGTTCGGATTTCTCCGTATGGAGGCGACGAGAAGTGTTGGATCGGGAAGAGACTCTGGTGAGGTTTGACTGCGGGCCATACTACTATCAGTGCCGTCATCACAGAGTTGTGAAATGCAAAGGCTACCACGATTCATAATGAACTTGGGCTATACTTTTAAACTGTATTTTTGTCTATATACGACTGATAATTCTAATGTCTTTCTGATTTCCTTGCCTCAAAATCATAAATGTATTCGTTAGAAGGATTGGTAAGGGACAGGGTGGCATAGGATGGTACTGAAGTGTGGTGGGTAGTGCCCTAGAGCATCGAGAGAGTTTGAGTAGCAGCCGACACGGAGTCAGCGAGAACAGATTTAAGTAGTGAGATGGACGTCCGGAAGTTGGAATGGGCATTGATGGACTTAGGAAGAAGTTGAGGGCTGTTCTGGGATATGTTCAGTATATCGGTATCTGAAAAGAGTTGTTATTATCCTTATAAGAATAAGCTGTGTGCAATTAACAAGAATGCGCGGACGAAGCAAACTGCGTTATTCTTGCAGGTGACACTGATAAACAAACATAGAATGAGGCACTATTCTGCTACAGCCTAGAAGTCTATGTCTTATCATGCTTACTTCTTCCTAAAGCTTTTCTCAGACCTCCCCCAACACCAATTCTCTTTCCACGGTGCTAACTAACAAATCGCACTGCCTTCATCCTGCAATCCAATACTGCCCGCCTAAGCTGTTCCATACAATTTAGGCACACTAATGTTTTAATCCTCGACTCTTCCCGCACATTTCTGCACCATCCAATTTATGGTAACCGCCTCGAGAACTACACTTCTTTCTTTCAGAATACGTTTTTCAGCCTGTATTCTCCTAAATAATTCATCATTATTCCTTCCTTCTAAAGCATGGACCTTACACATGAGCTTACACTCCATTTTCATCCTACCTTTAAAATCATTGAATCCAACCATTTCCATACTCTCAAGATTTGCAGCAATCCTAAATACCGGAGTTGGTGTAAATCTCTAACTAGATAAAGTGGCAGAGACAGCAGCAAAAGTCAAAGGCAGGGCCTAGTAATATGTGGTGAGTCACAGGAGTTTTGGTAAAACATACGGCATTCAGGATTGATAGAGGAATAGAGAGGTGATGATAGGAAAGTATTATGAGGGAAGGGGGCTCAAGAATTTATAAGTTGGAGTGGGAAGTGTGAGGATTGGTGGGAGGAGAGCACAAAGGGTTAATAACGATTGGTGACGAGCTCCATCTAATTCTTTATAACTCTAGCTATATACTCATTAAATAAAGCAGATCGCACACTCCTCGATAATTCGGTCACACCTCACCTTTAGAAACTTCTCCTATGAACTCACTCATCGAAATACGACCTCCCATCTCAGACTCACGCAATAACCTACGCAATCCTTTCTTGAACACCTAAAACCCTAACACCCACTCCCTAGACTCACAAAGACCCGTTTGGTAATGGCACCCCGCTGATTTTCCAGTCATGGACACATTATCTGGGTAAGCCACCATCTGGTCTCTTCGACCAACCACACACCTCTTGAACCCAGCCGACAGAGCCACTCCACTCCTTGTGGATCTTAAAATCTCAATGGACAAACCCTTCAATAATGACTCTACTGTGGGATGGATGTGGCACAAGTCCTGGATCATACCGACCATTCTGGTGTAGGTGAGCATGCCAGGATATAATAGGGTAGGATAGGAGGTGATATGGCCTCGAGAGTTAGAAGTAATGATAATGACTGTAAAAGCAGGGGCCAAGAACGCAGATAAATTCTTTTTGCTGGAAATGGGGCTGCAAGGACAGACGCAGCATGCCATGTCAGAAGGAGGCGTGAGCTTCCAAGGACTAAAGTTCGTTTCGACGTCTTACAAAAATGAGGTAAGCTTTGGATTGTTTAGATGAAGGGTGTAATAATAGATAGAGAAGAATGGGGTAGTTTTGTGGTTGTAGGACAACTAGGATGTAGAGTTGCCTATAACCTCTAGCCTGAAATCTGGCGGCCGCGAGTCTTTTATATAGATTTGGCGCGGTCTTCAGGCTTGCTTTGTGACTGCTTCTGGCGTGGTGGGCCTTGTTATGTGCTGCATGCATCTTGCAGTCCATCCATCTTACACCCACATATAGGCGCCCAGTAGTTTTGTATCGACAAATATTTCCAAACCAGTATCTTTCAAATTACTGCTCACTTTCCAATCTTTCTTTAGAACTCTAAATTTAACATTGTTGTCGCACTTGTCGTAACCAAGCCTGGAAAGAGATACCCTCTGGTCATTGCTGCCAAGATCTCTCCTCCTATTTTCGTGGACTCCCGCCGGTCAGCTCGCGAATCAACTTCCGTAACTGCCTTCAAATATGAGTAAATATAGACTAACAAACTGTATGAAGTGTTCAACCCTCAACTGTTCAACCGTACCCTGGTCAAAAAGACGAAGGTCGAAGACTAAGAAATCACGGATAGTGCGTAAGGATTCTACCGCTATCTGACAGCCCCTAATATAAGGAATAAAATAAAGAATCCTTTTTTCTTGGCCTACCGTTTTTCGAAGTTCGTGAAGCTGTACTACAAGGCAGATGCGATTGGGAGGCATGAGGTAATACCAATTAAAGATTAGTAAGGCGATGAAAGGTCGTAATATTTTTAGAGGTGTTAGAACGTAGTATACCGTTGCCGAGCAGGTCCCTTAGATCTGACTCCAATCATTATTGGACAAGCGACATTTATAATTTTACTTTTTATAGTTATTGATCACAACCAAAATGATAACGTTTACCCTCCACTTCACGTCTATTGTATCTCAGACCTCTCTCTTTATCATAGCCACCATCTTTATCTATTTCTTCATTCTTACCATCACGAACTGTGCTATTCCACACTCAGGATCCCGTTCAAGTCTGCATGCGTCAATTCATCAATGCTCATGACACTTCTCTCAACCAAAACAAACCTAAACTCAACAAAAAGGAGAAGTCCCACCTTCATGGCACTCCCTCTCCCTCTCCTCTTCTCTATTTATAATTCGCAATGGGCAGCCTCACTCATCCTTCTATTACATTCCAGAGACTCTTCGACAAGTTCGGTTATTACGACATATCCATTCTACAGATAGTCGCCTCGAATGACTTCTGTCCGGATGCCTCTTATGTGTTATTTAGCGACTGTGAATAAATCAAATCCCTGTACACCCGGTACTATGCCAGCCATGAGAGGTAGCACAATATCATATTAGCCAACAGCGAAAACCAAGAAGAATAAGAGGAGTGTCTTCCATGCCCCGCAGCCAGAAAAAAATTAAAAAATAGCATCATTGGTACTTTCCAAGAGAAGTCCCCACATGAGATTGGTGGCTACGGTCATATTATCAAGAAATAATAAGTACAATAAGAGATGGTCAGCAAGAATGACCGTCAAGCTAAGCTCGAAAAAGCCTACCGACAACGTCCAAGAGAAAGCCTAATGCCAAAAAAAAGTGTAGGCGGCTTGGAACCACGCCCACGACCATTAATCTTGGAGGAGGAGCCAGCAAGATAAATTCCTCCTATTAAAGCTGAGGCAAGCTACGGCTGCCACACGCTGGAATTAGTGGGTCCCAAGAAATAATATGAAAAAACAGAAACCGAACCTAAATTTCCCCCCAATACTCGCTCGTATAATTAAGACATTAACACCTATCATCGACCAAATCCCACCTCCTTGTCATTTTTGAATCGTTGGGATGTAGCTAGCGAACCGAACTACCCCCGAGTGCTCGATTTTCTGAAGCTCTACTATATCTAGAGTTTGCTGCAGACCCAACAGACCCTAATCAACCAAAATGGAGCACTTAGCTCTCCGACGCCTCCAACTTCCAGCGCTCCCGATGGTGACAAACAATAGCCCCATATTAAATTACCCACCCCAAATCGACCTATGCATAATTGAGCACGATTCTCTACACGTTAAATACTTCTTAGTACGTTCTTTATGATTGTGAGTTCTAAATAGTCGTTGCTGGGACTTCCCTGCCAGAGTCATCCCGAAATAGCAAGGTGTAGGATGGAATATGACTTTTGATGAGTATCAATTGATCCCAGCTTGCTGCAGCTTACTCAGTAGAGTCTGTATTTTGGCATCTTTGAGCTTGTTGAGCTGATCCATCTTTTTTAGCTTCAGATCAAGAATATCGATGGTCTAACGAAGCTATTTAATTACGATGTCTTTTTCGCCTAATTATCTGCCCACATCTTTGGAGGTGTTGTAAGCTTCCTCTGGATGTTAATACATATTGTTCTTCAATAACTGTTTTTCGCTGACCTATTTTTCTTTCTGCCTCTTATCGAAGTAGCTCATGACTTTGACTTGGACCATTCTCAGCACCTTTTCGATGGCGTCAGGCGTACAAGTGATGATGTGCTCAATGTCATTCTTGCTGATGCTGAAGTTGATTTTTTTGAGCACCTTTTCTGGCAGTCACATTACGATTGGAAGAGGAATCAAAGGAATTGTGTTACGGTTGAGAGTGTTCCAATTGTTATACTTCTGGGTGGCAGAGTTGGCCGACTGGTAGTTGTGTTTTTCCACCAGCCGTGGGAAGTAGTAGTGGAGGATTTAGGCCATCAGAACTAATGTCCAATTGTCTTACAGAAGGATGGGTTACCTCCATCGGCGAAATCTCGAGTGATGTTTTTCTTGGGACGAGAGAGCGGGACTTCGTCAACCCAGTTATAGACTTCGTCGAGCTCTTCCTTGCTAATGGGAGGGGCGTCCATGGGCCAGTCTGGTTTGATTTGACCTTTAAATGAGTGTATTAGATAATTGACCAAGTAATCCAATAAAAATGATGTCGAAGAATTAGTACGATATCTTTATAGTTGGCACCACGGCGGTCGGCAAGACTAAACTCAGCCTTGCCCTCGCCCAACACCTCTTTCTCCGCTCCGAAATCATCTCATGCGACTCCATGCAGCTCTACCGCCATGCTAATATCATGACGGCTAAACCCCTCCAGCATGAACTCGCTCTTGTCTAACACAATATGATTGACTTGCTTGAACTCTCTGACACCGGCTACAATCGCAATAAGTACTATGAGTAATGCCAAGCTATCCGACAGAGGCTGCACGATGAATCTAAAGTGCCCATAATCATCGGAGGCACAAATTACTACATAGAAACACTACTCTACAACATAGACATCCAAGACTTTCCATCTGTTGCTGAAAATAGAGCTGACAATGCTATTGTATCCGGCTTGCAGTAGGAGTATGAATTGGTCAATAAGATGTCGCCCAGATAAAAACACGAATTTCTCAAAAAGGTAGACCCTATCACAGGTTCAAAGGTGCATCCCAATGACCAGCACCGCGTGGTCAGCTACCTAAACAAATACTTCGCTACTGGCCTAAAGCCGAGCGACTCACGCATCTAATATACAGATAGTCTAAGGAATCCGAAGTCCTTACTATTTTGGATCCGCAACTCCGACCGAGTGGAGCTGAAAGAGTGCATGCGCACCAGAATCGAAAGTATGACGAATACCGAGGGTATAGCAGAGATCATATCGGTGTTTCATTGTGGGAGCAAACAATAAAAATAGATTGGAGGGGTGCTGCAGTCCATAGGATACAAAGAATTTGACAAGCTAGTTTCTCACATAAACCTCAAAATCCCAGGGGACTGTAAGAACTACGAAGAAATTCACGAATGGGTCTCGAAGGAGCTCGGGAGCATCGACCCGGAGTCATATAAAGAAGTGTTGGGGGAGTGCAGAAATATTCTACTGACCTCAACCTTTCAGTATTCAAAGAGGCAGGTGACGTGGATTAAGAATAGACTGTTTAGAACACTTTAGAATAATAGGAACTTCTTTGTGTTGGAACTGGCCGGTGAAGGAGATCTACAATAAAGATTTCGGACCCAGGTTTTGGAAAAGGCATTGAAAATAATGGAATCTACTTTTGAACAAGGTTTCGGATCGGTGATGGGCGGGCTAGGCTAGGCAGAAAAGAACATCAAAGGAGCAAGAGGAACCAAAACGAGGAAAGGCAGGAGCGCTAAAATTGCACAGAAAATAGCCTCGAAGGAACTATAACAATCTTCAAGTGATGAAGGAAATCCCCAAAACGAAGAGAACAAATAATAGAAGTCTCCTGATTGATGATTTGTAAATATCAGATTAAACTAATAACATACACAACCTAGCGACACGCCATCAGGACAACAGTTTCCTGACATCTTTCGAGACAGGGTTGCTACATAGGTATGCTCTGGCGAACTCTGCCTACCCCTTTAAATGAGGGAACTTGTGTAGAATGTTCCCCACCGCCATCAGGTAGTTATTCTCGTTGTCCTCATCTTTATCTGCCGCCAATCTCTTTTCAATCAATCTCAGCAAACCTATCAAAATCTGTTAATCATTAACCTTGACACCCATCACTGCGATTGAGTAGTTCACACACAAACTCGAGAAGGCTGTCTGAAAGGGTTTACCTGAATATGCCCTTGAGCACAGTACTAGTAAGGTCTACACGATTACAGAGTTGTTCACCATGGCGATACAGCCCGAATTATGGATAAAGGCGTTGGTAAAGAGGCGGAGAATTAGACCACATAGAGGTTCTGAACTGGCAGGATTCTGGAGGGCTTGGCAGCAAGGACCTAGTAAATCCATGCCTCTATCGAGACTCGAAAATAAAGTTTAACTTTGATAGTGTTTAAGGAAGTTTCTGACCAGATCCCAAACAGGCAGCTTAAACTTCTCTGGCCAAGTGAGAATCTTCTTGAGAGCGTCCATTTCCTTGAAGTCTAGCTTCCATGAGTGATAAGCTGTTGTATTTTCCAGTAGACCGATGATCCTATATTCCAGAGTCTATTAATTAATTGGTTCTTACCTTTAGATATGATGCTTCTCATTCTAATTGAGTCTATTCTTTTCGTCGACTAAATCATTGAACTCGAAAAGCTTATTCTTCAGACCGGTACTATTAGCCATGCCCACAGCCTCTATGATGATGGTCTGAGGAATCACCTGTAATCCTTATCCCGCGGGTTCTTCGATCTCCATATTGCTCGATACGTTGCTTGAATTTGCTGTGAGGAACTTTCTGATCTGTTCGATGTAGCCTTTTCCAAGTCCCTATCTTTTGCAGTACCTTTCGGCAGCTTCGAGTGCGTTGCCGCCGTTGTTGTAGGGAATGATTTTTGGGGCACCCGACTAATCATCAACGTCGAAAAGATAGTCGTATTCGCCAGCAGGGAAGAATTTATCTCCTTGGTAGTGTTTTTTCTGGCCGGGTTTGGCTCCCGCGGCACCACTTCCAGTGATTACCTCCCCAATTTTATCCCAATTGTTGGTCTTCCAAATATATGCTTCAGGGATGTTGCCGTTCCTAAAAACTTTGATCTCCCCTTCCTTTTTGCCTTTGTGCTGCGCCATTTTCTCGACATGGGGTAACTTACTGATCTGCTCCTCGGTCATGCCGGACTTTTCTGCAGTTGCCTTCAGACACGCAGCATTAAAAGTGCTGATCACCTCTGGACTAGCCTTCACCGAAGGATCTTTGCTGAAGACATATATTACTGAGTCAGAGCATGCCGTGATGAGTTCATCTCTACTGTTTAGTACCAAGGACCAGACAGTACCGGGATGGGAAATGGTTTGCTGAACCGTGTCATTTTTCCAGAGCTTGACCACTTTGTCATCTCCACCTGAGATGTATTCGCCAAACGACTTAGCTTTAGCAGTGAAGACGAAAGCAGTGTGGCCAAGATTGGTCATGAGTGCCTAGCCATCGAATGACCAGATCTTAACTGTTTCATCGTTAGAACATGTTATTATCCCTACTTCGTCAACCACAGATATTTCCCTTATAATATCTTGATGTGCGTTAGGAACCTTCTTGATGCAGTTCCCATTTTTAGCATCCCAGAAGTTCAGGCACTTATCCTGAGACCCAGTGATGATCAATGAGTGTTCTGGCACAGCTAAAACAGCGACGGCATGTGAGTGTCCCTTCAAGATTCTCACCGCTTTGGACTCCGAAAGCGACCACACGGCTGCAGTTCCATCCCAGGACCCGGATACAAATGTATTTTAATCAATCCAGGAGAAAGAGCAGACTGTACTTTGGTGTCCCTCGAGAACCTGAGTGGGGTTACCCTCGACATCGAGGACGTATATCTTGGAGTCTTTGCAGCCAACGAGGAAGGTAGATTGGGTTTGTTCGAAGGGATTGATTTTGACAGCATAAATGTAGGAGTCGAAGATATTAGAGGTGGTGAGCTGCTAATAGCGGGTGCCGTTGTGGTGGAAGATAGTGAGGGTGGAGTCGACGCCGCCAGAGACGAGGATGTGTTTGTACGCATCGATAGAACGAACATCCTTGTGGTGTGCGTGGAGTTAGTAGGAGAGAGAGTATGACATTGGGCCGCAGGAACTAGTATTCTGGTTATAATGTATTTTAGTTTTGAAATGATGGCAAGTTTTTAGGGTAGGTTTGTATTTGGCGAGATCTCTTCTTGTATTTGCTAGACAAGCTAGTTCCAGGCAAAGCTATCCGACTGCTCAGAGTAATTTATGACAAGAGAGTGAAGTGCCCTATCTACCGCCATCGTATCTATCCTTAGCCCTATCCAGAATAACCAAATTCAACCGTAATACCCATCAGCACCCAAATTAACACATATAACTTCTTATAAATCATATGTTTTCCGAGCACTCCCACTCTGCCTTCACTCGATATTACTCTGCTCCGACTCCAGTCCTCACTCGTCAGTCAGTAGCTCCTGAATCCATTTTATTTCGAATAGGTCGTGTTTCGCCTAAGGGTCTAGTTCTTAGATTACCTGCATAGAATCACTCGTATTCTACGACTTGGACTCTTCTCCGCTGTTAAAATCCAGACTCTCTTTCCGGGGAGTCAGGAATAGTGCTTTGGGGAAGTTGTTGTAGCTGGCTTCCAACTAGATGTTAATCTGAGCATCCATCCGCTGCTTGAGTGCGTATATCTGGATGTAGTTGTCTCTGCGGGACTGATTTTCACATCTGTTGCCTGCGGAGCTGATGATTGGCATGTTGGGAGGGATATTACAGTATTTTCGGAATGAGAAGTTATGGTTATTGCAGAGGAGACAGATCCAGTCGCCAGTGCGGATTTCTTCTTTTTCGTGGTATTTGGGGGTGGGCGGGTTGGCAGGTTGTCTTCTGGCACGAGACTGGCGAGGGTTCATGGAAGCGAGCGATGGATTCTATAAACAGAAAGCAATAGATCAGATGCACTGTATTATTATTTATATTGACCTATTATTCTTTTGAGCCCGATATTTTCTCTGGTTTTTTCTATTTTCCATTATTCTTACCGACTCCCAATCCGACCAATCTTCCTGCACTCACCCACTTGCATGACTGGTTGTCCTATCTGCCCATCCTCCCATTTCGCCCGCTTTCCTGTCCGGGCGGCTCCTCCCGGCTATTCTATCGGATTGGATAAGATTAGAGTAATTTTGACTGGTAAGTGCATAGTTTGAGACGCACGATAATAATAACACTGTACTCTGCGATCATTCAGGTAGCGACCAGCAACACATCCAATCTGAAGTAGGCCAGATGTAGAACAGATTTCTTACTTCCAAATGCAACCATAACGAACGCGGTCGGTGCATCAACTGCCTCAGCAAGAAACTCCGATAGTAAAAACACAATCAGAGTGCCCCCCCTGTCCCTGTCCCACCCGAGACTCCCAGTCTTCCTAATAAATGTAACCATTCCCGCAAGGCCAGGTGTATCAACTGCACGCCCCAGGAACACCCCAGCATTCTCAAAGACAGTAACCACCCTCAAGCCACCAACCCTTTTTAGGATGCGATCATGGGCCTTATGTACGCTGTACTACATGCATTCGCAAAGAAAACTATACAACCTTCTAAGACTTCCTGGAACGTCTAGCGGAAGATTGTGGTCATAAAAAGCCTTGCGTGAGATGCGTTCCACCGCAGTCGGTGAACTACTTCATTAACAAGAATTGTCGGAGCCACCTGCCCTACCCGCAGGCGATGTGCAATGCTTGCGTGCCTCCGACCGTGACGGTGTGCAAACAACCCTACAGCCACATCAAAGAAGTGAGCATCTGGACGTTTGACGTGTACAAATACCTATAGGTGTATAATAAATTCGGGCTGCTCTATGGGCTGGAAAAAGATGGCAACATAATTGTGCGCAATATTTATTTTCCTAAGCAAAAATATCTAGACTCCAATGGCGAGTTTATCGTGTACAATCACGACCGGGAGGAAGAGATGGCTGTCCTTACTGAAGCCATGGGGCTCAGGCTCGTGGGCATTATTTACGACTCTGTCGAAATCACCCACCATCATATGTTGCTCAGTGCTCGGTACCAGGAACTCTACAAAAAGGTTGTGAAGCAGCACTAAATACCCTCACTCGTTACCCTCCGAGTCATAAGTAATGAATCACACACTCTAATATTGCATAGGACACCGCGAAACCATGGAGGTGGAAGGACTTCATTGTTACGCAGTTAGCGACCAGTTCCAGGCCTTTGAAAAAAACTCATTGGTCTTTCCCATTCCGGAAAGTAACGAGTTCGGACTGCAGGTGTCAGTTGACAAAACAGATAACCTTCCGACCTATTTACGAGCAGGAACTGAAACCGACAGAATCAGTTTTTAGTAGATATTCGTGTGGGTAATCTATGGTTCTTACCTCATTTTAAAATAGATCCCTTGCAAACAAAACTAAGACTCAGCCTTCGAAGTCGTCATCGACTATCCCTACCAGAACATAGAGGTACAGAATGCAGAGACTATGCAGAACTTCCTGGAACTCTCCCATTCCTTAGAGGGGACTGACCGGCTCAAGAACTTTCAGTTTATAATGCATGTATTCGTGACTCTGGGGGTGGATCTTTCTCTTGGGATGGTATTCGCCAACTCAGAAGAAGAAATTGAGTTGTATGTAGATAGGCTAACCAAGAAAATCCAGGAAGCTCGATCTCTAAAATACATCGAGTCGCAAAAGAAATGAGGAGAAGATTGACTTGAGGAGAGAGAGCGACCGGAGCAAGACTCAGATGCATGGCTAGCGAGATGCTGGGTTCAGAAAAGAAACAACCCATATAACCTTTGATGCGTTTCCTCCCCATGAGTGCACCATTCTTTATGAATTAAAGTTCGAAGATAGTCGGGTGTCAACAGCAGTATTTATCATTTAGATATGGTGTAGCAGAATGATTTTTGATAACCGGACGCCCTGTTTTCTAAATGCTCACTAAAAGACCCAGAAAAAAATAGAGGGAACTCTTGCTCTACCTCCATGACATTCTCGATCTCCCCAACAAATAGTAAATCGGAATCGGTTCCTACGCACAGGTCTATAAAGTCATGGACAAACGCGACCAGATCTTCAAGGCCGTCAGGATCATCAGCAAGAAGGACATGGAGCCTGATGAGATTGCCAAGGAGAAAGAGATCAACTAGAAATTAAAGGAGTTTAGACACGAAAATATCCTCAAAGTCTACGACATACTTGAAGATGCAGAGGAAGTCTACTATATCACTGAACTTTGCGAAGGAGGTTCACTTTGGGAAGCTCTCAACTACATCAAAGGAAAACGGTTCACGTAGAAAGAAGCCACTCTTATTGTCCTGGAAATCGCCAAAGCCTTGCAGATCCTTCACGATAACGGAATCACACACAGAGACCTGAAACCATAGAATGTTTTACTTTCTTGCGAGTTCACAGGCTAGAGTCTGCCCCAATTTAAACTAGCAGACTTCGGCTTGTCGACAAACAAAGTGCTCATGGAGACTCTAGCTGGCACCAAAGAATACGTGGCTCCATAGCAGATTAAAAAGGAAAAGTACACAAAGGCTGTCGATATTTGGGCTTTGGGTATCATCTACGATGAGCTTATCCATGGGGTGCCCTTCTTTACAGGGGAAAGGAATCGAGAGGTTTTCAATATGATCTTGCAAAGTAAGCACCAAATGTAGCAGGCTCATTTCTGTGGATTAATCTCACGAGTATAGGAGACTTTCGTGTGAGAAGCGACAGGCTTAAACCCATAACGAAATCGTTAATTCTGAGGATGTTGCGAAGAGTTCCCCAATAAAGGCCCAAGATCAATGAAGTGATATTCGCCCTGCACTAGATATTAGACGCATTTGAAGGTAATTAACGGAGGAGACACAATATATCGCAGACTGGGTCTAAGTCCGAAAAGACCATCGTAGAGACACCCGACAGGAAAAAATAAGGCTCAGAACCTAAAGAAAATAACCTGAAAGCGAAAAGTCTGATGCACTGCGTGAAACACCCGGTAGAGACTCGACTTTATGAGAGAGGGTCAATTGCAGCCACCTGCATAAAGGTACCAATCAACTCTAATGATGTATTTGATTTTATGCCTACTGTGCTCAGTGTATCTAAGAAGAAAGAAGACTGGTGCCAATTCAGGAGTATTTGGAAGAACTGCGTCAAGTAAACTAGTCTAAAAAAGGAAAGCTGCAAAGTTCGACTATCGAAGTCAATGAGATGGTATTGTCCGACATCAAACACCTCTTGCGGAATGAAAAACTAAGTCGATAGTTCTTAACGAAGAAAGACTAGCTCCTGGTTAGTTTTAACAAGCTCAAAAATAAATATAACTTCCTCAATACTCCTACCCAAAAACTCGACAAGAAATAGATCCTCGAAAACTTTACCGAGGAGTTCAAGGCTTTCCAGGAAGAGTGTGATCTGGCTATCATCAAATGTGCTGACTGTCTGCTCACTGCCACAGACTCCAAACTCGCCAAGTATGTTGAAAATCTGTTCAACCAGGAAGACTACCCGTCCTAAGGAGCTTGATTTTAGAATCCCTTAATTATATCTGATAACTATGTTCAGAATTGTGTTTAGAGAAATTGTTGTTAAATAGGTGTTTCTACAACACGTAAGACCAAATCAGGCGGAAGTCAGCAGGTTCTGAGTTCCGGCATCCTAGGTTTTGGCATCGCTTACAACAGGGACACTGGTCTGGTCTCTTTCCCTTCTGGATTTGTTCTTGTCGAAGGCCTTCTTTCGCTTTTCGGGGTCGTGCATCTCGTTCAGCTTCGTGGCTATATTCAGTCAATATTGATTTGGTTTAAATGGTTGTTGCTTACAGTCTATTTTAGGTCTCTGAATCACCTTGATCTTGCGGACCTTTACATTCTCAACTGGGAAGATTTTGCCTGCCTCCTTGGCGACCTTCTAATGGATGATTTCAGTGGTGAAGTTGGTCAAAACCTGGGTAATGTTGGACTTAGCAACTTCGCGGGTCAAGATGTCACTGATTCTCTTTCGGATGGCCTTGACTTGAGATGACAAAGCATAGCTTGTCTTCTGATGCCTCTCTTTGCGAGTGAACACTATGGTGAAGATTCTCAGGATATAGCCATCGTTGCTCTTGCAGTCTACGACGGTCTCAATCAGGGTTCTCCATTTTCTAATCAGATAACAAAGATCATCTCGGGTAGTATCGAGACCGTAGAAACTAGTCCTAGCGTTCTTTCCCTCAACCTCATCGACGACGAGCTTGACCTTTCTCCATTGATATGAGCTGCTGCCTGCAGGGGACAGATCAGCTTGCAGGTATTCGACGACTCTGCCGCGGACGGCGTCTTCAACTTTCTTGAGACCCTGAGTCCTGTTCGCACAGGTGAATCCGAAGGACTCAGACTTGAAGGGGACGGGGGCACGGAGTTCAAACCACTCCTTCTTAGTAAGAGGGTCGATGACTCTCTTTTTGCCACCCTTCT
The DNA here is from genome assembly GCA_023053545.1 of Lepidurus packardi. Lineage (NCBI taxonomy): Eukaryota > Metazoa > Arthropoda > Branchiopoda > Notostraca > Triopsidae > Lepidurus > Lepidurus packardi. The sequence continues at coordinate 92,678 of JAKZAN010000124.1, forward strand.
TGCCCTGCGTTTTTTTGTTCTTGCCTTGAGCCATGTGAGATCTGCTGATACTTGAGATTAGTAATAATCTTTATAATGCTTATAAGGCGAAAGTGTCAACACTAATAAGATTATGAGTTCGGGAATTGATAGTAGAATGAAAATGCAATTCTGCTCTTCAGATATTGGAGTCTAGGATGGTCGATTTATCCTGAAGAGGTAGGGATTTTCCCTGATCTTTATCGACGAAGAGGATTTGTGCTGGCAGCTTTTTCATCAAGATTAATGGAATTAAATATCGGGATATTTAAGAGTCTTTGGGTTCTTAGCCCCGTGAAATATTTCAAGGAATACGAAGTGCAGGTTTTAGGGTTTCCCGCGTCTCTTGACGTCATACCACTTCTTATTTCACCTGCTAACACAAGGGGTTGGGGTTGGGGTTGGGGTTGGGGTTGGGGTTGGGGTTGGGGTTGGGGTTGGGGTTGGGGTTGGGGTTGGGGTTGGGGTTGGGGGTTGGGGTTGGGGTTGGGGTTGGGGTTGGGGTTGGGGTTGGGGTTGGGGTTGGGGTTGGGGTTGG